>JAOCZO010000009.1:172899-404472 GCA_026413255.1 Fereydounia khargensis | reverse complement strand
TAACCCTAACCCTAACCCTAACCCTAACCCTAACCCTAACCCTAACCCTAACCCTAACCCTAACCCTAACCCTAAACATGAAGCCACCATGGGAGTACTTCATTTTGTGATGAGACTGGCTGTGCTTTGGCACAGTCACACCCATTCCCGTGATAAGCAGTCAGACTTTTCAGGGCGCTCGCTCTGCTCACTTGGCCAGTCACGGAAGTGTCCGAGCTAGGCTCGGCTCGGATCAATACAAGAGACGCCCCATCACGGAGTTTGGTGATGGTGCGCGCGGTCCAAAAAGGCCCAAGCCAAGCTGGAAAGTGAAGGCTCAACAAGCCAACAAAGTGCATAAGATTCTTTGTATTTGCAGTGGAAGGAGGTGGTTGGAGACAAGGGAGATTGAGGTCATGCTGGGCTACAAAATAGTCTGTATCAAGCATTTTGTCTAACTCCGGAGAACAAGGCGACTTGGAGCGCCTTGGAGCCATTTCAAGCGGACTGTGGCGTCGGATTGATTGGTGACGGAAAGCTCTAGCTGTTGGTCTTGGTGGGAGCGACTTCTTTGATGAGTTCTTTCACATATCCGTCATGACTTTTTTCGTGAAGAAGCTTCCAGGCAAGGTCTCGAGCACTGGCCAGACGGCTATCCATTTCGTCAACAAGATAGCCCGGCCACATGGCTGCCTCCACCTTGTCTCTGATTCTACAGTGTGTGACGTTCATCAGTACGTTTGCAATTCAAAATCTTGAGTTGCACAACTTACAGTCTCATCTGCGTGGCACTGTATGCAGGTAAATTTCAAAGATATTTATCAGAAAAAGATGTCAGTTTGCTGGAGTTAACGGTAAGGGTTCAAACAAAGTCTCACACTTCGGGAGTCTGACGTCCTGCATGAAGGTACGAGTTTGTCAGAGCTTCGTACAGCTGCTTTCGTTGCAGCAAGACCTTGAGCATGGCGGCGGAGGACAACGTGGGCAAAAAGACCATGAAAAGCACAGAAGGAAGCTTCATGCTTGAACGGTGAAATTTGGTAAAGGGAGGAAAATAGGAGAAAAGCGACTGTTTTCCGGAACAGCCAAACTTTTCAGCTGCGGACCGGCTCTTTATCCCTCGCTTTCTTCTAATGGCCATTGCAGATGCGGTACTGGGGAAGACAAAGGCTTGTCCGGAACAGAGGGCAGACAAAAAGCGGACCTGATAGTCAATGCTGCCGGGAAAGAAGCCGAGTATCGAGCTAGTATCCTGATGGGGTTAGTCTCGGGCCTTATCGTCAAGATAGCCCCGCAACAAAAGTCCGGTGGCGTACACGCTAAAACGCTTAGTACAATTGTGTGCAAGCACAAACGGTTATTTGCGATTATCTCTATCATTGCCTGCCAAAGCAACTCTTGATCTGAATTAGCACAGAAATCAAGCAATGAGTAGCTGACCTACAGCTGTTCTCGGTACCGAGTCCGGATGTGACGTACTCACATTATCTTTTTGGCCCTTAGCTGCTACAGTCTTGAGATTCATTTGAGCCTGAAGCCTTGAATTTGCGCTTGTAGAGCCTCTGAGAAAAGAAGAAAGGTCTTCATGGGAGCAAACGGGGGCTGTATACTGGTCCATAGGTGGTCTTTAGGCTGCTAAAGCTGCTGTGAGCTGCCAACCAAGCGCCCTCCCGCCAGCAAGTTCCCTAGGACAACAACAACCAAGCAGCCGCAATCGGATTCTTGCAGTATTCACGGATCTTATCCTTTTCATCATCGTCCGGATGAAGACGTTCCGTGGCTTTACAGGCCGCACACGAGTATGTGACAAAAGGGTCTGGCCTGGATACTGATCGTGAACGAGGATAACGCAAAATTTGGCTGCAAAGCTCTACAGATTGTCAGAGTCTGACTCTCCTTCCGGCGAACATACTCCCGAACGATTTGCTTGACAGTTTTTGAAAAGAATTAGCTGCATGGATTGAGTTGTCTTCAAAGCCCCGGGCAAGTACAGCGGGCACAATGACATACAGCACACGGTAGCAACCAAATGAAAGAGGTGAAGCAGAATCTTTGGTCCGGGATTCAGTGTTCTTGCTCAGCCTCCGATAGAAGCATAAAGTGCGGTTGGGGATTCACTTTGGATTAGGAAACGTGAAGAGATGGTTGTGCAGTAAGGAGAGGGTAACCAGGAGGAGTCGTACCTCTCTATGTGCAGGGACAACAAAGCAGTGCGTAAGAAGCTTGGGTAACACAGTTCCCTGTTTTTGAATCAAGGCGCCCCGAGACCGCAGACAAACGCCTTCGAATGTTCATAAGACCCGGTCAATGTGAGAAAAGCTGGTCTGTTGCTTCTGGACTAGCCATGGCTCTTGACGGACTCCTGTATCATTACAGCAGCAGCACAGCGTTTTGCTCAGTTTCTCGGACGCCTAAAGTACAATATTTGCAAAATAAGCCCTGAATAAACTCTGCGCCTTTTGATGAAATAACGGTAACGTACGAGAGAGTTCCCATGCAAGCGCACAGCAACGCCGAAGCAAATGGAACCCTCTCCTTTGTTCAAAGGCAGTGATCACTCAGCATCGAAGACCAAAGAAAGAAGGCACGTAACAAAGTTGATCTCCAGGCTCGAAGCCTCACTTTGAACCACAGCGGCACCACATTCAACCAACGTGAAAGCACAGAACAGTACTTTCTCATAGCAATGGCCCAGCCTGCAAAAGGCTAGTCCAATGTCTAATCAGATGGATCCTGCGTTCAAAATAATGAATGTCAGCCGCCATTGAGCAAAAGCTCGTGCATAAAATGTGATTTCAGTAGACCACAAGTACAGATGGGATTCACTGTCTGCGTGCGGACGTCAACTGAGCTTTAGCGAGGGAGTGAAAGGAAGTGCATGACAACTTTGGATAAATTGTTCAAGAGAGCTTCTGCACTCGAGTGAAACCGGGGTTTAAACAATAGCTGTCTAGGGGATGGGATGTGACAGACTGCCATCGTAGTTCCACCAGGCACCAGGGATAAGAGGCGGGCATTGACTCGAAAAATAGGCCTGTTGATCAGCTACGGAGCGATCGGGTTCATGTTTGGTGTTGATACAATAGACGGTGGCGCCATGTAACAGGTCTTGATATTCCTTGGTGAGAGGAAAGAGGTCATTGCAGACGTTGTCCAATGCCCAATGCTTAAGTTGATCAAACGAACCCTGAACTTTGGAGTCTGCAGTATAGGTTCCGACGCCACTAAGCGTGTTGGCGGCAAAGAACACTCCAGGCCCTGTTACTGGTTGCGTCGTACCGCCATGGTTTCCACCACCGCCACCACTGCCACCACCGCCACCTTGGTTGCCGCTTCCAGAGCTTCCACCACCCTGCGGAGGACCATTTGAGGCGGAGCCGGAACCAGAACCGGAACCGGAACCAGGATTGGGAATAGCAAGCGCGGCATGATTGTTGACAAAGATGATGGGCAGGAGCGCAAAGGTGGTGGCTACAAAGTTGATCAGGTTGAAGTGCATGATTGACCTGAATGCCAAATCAATGTTCGTCAGTCTAATTGCGAGTAAGTGGCATGCTATGAGACGTACTGTACCTTTAGACGGATAGTAGGGGGCTTGCGAGGGAGCGGTTGACTGGAAGACTAAAAACACAGGATAGAGGAACCAAGTCTTGATCGGTCTCTTTATATAGCCAAACGATTCAGCGACTCTGTAGCTCATGGGCCCTCGTACAGTATGCTTGTGCATATTTGTTGATGTCTACACAGCAGCTCACAGACCATCATGGACCTTAGCTCTGAGTTTGTGAATTGCTGATGAGGCAGTGCTTTGGTGCGGCTCTCTTTTGTGAATGTCTGTTAGTAAGCCGTTCTTTGTTTCTCGGTCTGGAAAAGGGCAGTGTGACGCCAAGGCTGGGTGCGCAGAGGGCTCAAAGGGAAAGGGAAACTGGTAATTGGGTTGATCACGCAAGCTCTGCTGATAAAGGAGCTCTTGAACGTTCTTGGAAAAATATCATGGAGACATCGACAAAAACTCTTACCAACGGTCAAGGTTGCGTTCCAGCATTTTTGTTGGCTTGTGCGAGCACTTGCGACAATTTCCGTTCAATACTGTAATGCCGGAGTGGTTGGTTGCAACCATGGTTGTGGACAATTGGCAAACAATGTGAGGATCCGTCCGTGCAAAATGCGATTGAAGCTGAGTAAGAAACAATCAAACAGGGGTAGGGAGCATCCATTCAAGTGGTGCCACAAAACATGAGGGAACGTTCGGCTACCTAGTAGTATTCTACGCTGCTACTCAACAGCAGCAGACCCTGCAATGTCATGAGCGCTCGAGCCCTAGACACTCTCAGAGCCAAGGCAACCCCCATGATTGTTATGAGCGCAATCTACACAACCGTACCTGCCCTTGTTACCGCCCTGAGTCAAGGTATCAACCAAAGAGGCTTTGACGAGCACAAAGGACATACTGTAAGCAAGACAAGGGTGAGCACGAGTGCACCAGAGTGAAATTGCAGTTTTCAGTCTGCGCGCCCTTCTTGAGGCAACCCGGAGGGGAGATATTGCCCGATCTGCCTCGGAAGCTCTCGGAACTCTCCTTTCTGGCTGAGTGAGTGTGAGATTGCCATAGCAGGGGGTGGCTCGCAAAAAAAACTCTGCTTTGGTTGGCCAAGATGTGAGACTGTATCATCCCATCTTTGAGCCAGTCGCATTCGTCTACAACCAGCTCTCAGCGCAAGTAAAGGTCGGTTCCCTTCAACCAGGGCGCAGCGAATCACTGTGCCAACGCAACGCGTCGCTGTGCAAGTTGACACTCATTACGACAACACTGCAAAGACGAGCACTGCCCTTAATTTTATCAATTGACCAACGTGATGGAAAGGGCGTTGTTGTAGGGTATTTCGACTATCTTGCAGAGGGATTGGGCGTCTATCGGCGCCGCGAGACAACCTCAGCAGAATTAGTTTCGCAGGAGTATCATTGTGTTTGGACTGTGAAGATGTCTCGCTGCTTGGTCTTCTTTGCACCCGCACAGCAAGATGGCTGACACTGTAGCTGTTCTGAACATAAAGACAAGATTGTCGGATGGCTTGTTCCTTGCCCAACATACAATCCCTTTTCCCTTCCCAGTGTTCTCGTTAGGACCTCTGCCGGGATCAACACGCGACATCCATGTCCCTTAACACAGTCATCCTGCCCATACTCGGCCTTCTCGGGCTCTCTAGCGTTTGCCTTGGCTGGGAGTCCAAGACAGATCCGTTTGCCAAAGGAATGCTGGATGCGAAGAAGAATCCTGCTGCTGTGACTACCAATCCTCTCGCGGAGGTGCACGACTGGACCGACTATGGCCTGCACTATGAGATGAACAAGAATGGAGCACCGGATGTCTACCGACAATCTTTCTCGCCGTTCACCTGCAATCAAAAGGAGTGCCCTGTGATAGCGCTAGAGCTGTATACCGATGATGCTTGTACAGGTACGTGTGCTGGTCTCGGACACCATGTCGACTGATCTCTTCTGATGAGTCTCTTCCCCTTTCCGCAGAGATCGTTGGCGGCGGTGCTTGGCCGGTGGTCGAATATCAGGCTTCGAACGGGATGCCGGCGTTTAAATCATTCAAAATCACCAACATGGACAAGGACGCTGTGTTTGCCTTTGCAACTACTTTGGAAGCTCCGTAAGTGACAATTGATGTCCTTGCTTGTACAAAGAATGAGTGGAAAAAATGGATGATGCTCAACCGTGCAATGCGGATGTACAGTGAGGTGATGGCGAATGGAGCCTACATGGATCTGCGACAGATGCGGTATGCCTTTACGAATGGTCTCTGCGTTTCGCCTTCCAACTTGGACTTGAGTCGAGTAAATGCGGCGTTCATGTTGAGGAAGCCAGAGGAGTTTGAGATGCAGTACGGGACGACACTCTGGGCTCCCGAGAATGTGCCCTTCATCAAGCAGACGGCAGCAACACCTAATCGAAACATGTATGGCAACATTGGAGCGCAGCCAGCGGCCAAGACGTTCCGGCCGCTGTTCAGGCCAATCGTGTTGATGGGTGGTGCGACGCTCATGGTGTATCCCAAGGGCGTCAAGGACTGCAAGGGTGCGGGAACCAAGCTGTACGTTACCGAATGGTCGTGCCAGCCGGTCACGTTCTCCAAGCTGCGGGAGTGGGGCTCGTTCAAGGTAATCCGAAAGCATCCGAGCATGAACGCAATCATGTTTAACGACCACCTGGATTCTGAAGACTCGGCAAGCTGGCTGAACACGCTTTCGTGAGTACGCGGGTGATTTTGGGCTTGGCTTGATACTGATACTGATTGTGATTGTGTGATGCTGCGCATGAAGGTGCACGAGCCCTCCCAACTTTTTACTGGACCAAGGCCCGAAGGACGGCTGCTTTGCAAGTGGAGCGGGTGATCCGCAGTGGGACGCCATGTTCAAGCACCGCTTCAGGGGATTCCAAGTGATCAACGCTGGTCCGCAGCAGTAGTAGAAGACGACTTGGCGCCAAGAGGCTGGGCGTTCCGCGTGCATGATTTTGACGAGGCGTAGCTGTTCCTGATTTCTGGTTGGTTTGGCGTATGTAGCCTGCCGAGAGGGTCTGTCTGCACCTGTAGATTGCGCAATTGACGTGGACATTGACAGCACGCTTGCCGCGCTGCGCTCATGCAACGCAGTACAGTGCGTAGAGTAGGAGAACAGTACAGTACAGTTCAGTACAGCAGAGGGGACCAGCACATTACCAGGCGTTTGCACCCGCCTTGCTACTGAGAGCTCTGAGCCATGACGCCTGCCTGTCTGAGCCGAAATGAAGCAAGCCTTGGGCCCAGTCGCGGACATTTTGTATCGCAGTATCGGTTCATTCCGCCAAACGAGAGAACGCGTCGCTGCAGCCGAGGTTGAGGTGCAGCAGCGCTCAGTCTGTCTTCTGCCGCCGCCGCCGCCGCCGGCGAAGCCGAAGCCAAAGCCGCTGCCAGCGCAGGCACTGTGCCAGCACCACGGAGAAAGAGAAAGAGGGAGACAGGCCGGAAAGCGGGCAGACTGGACCCTGCAGTTTGGTTCAGTCACTGCTACTCACGTCATCACCCAATTCTATGGTGTATCGCGCATTATACCAATCACAGGCACGGCTTGCTTCCATCCGAAGAACCATGGCCGACTCCACACGAGAGCAAACCATCACACGCTTGCCAAAACTGGCCAACCAAAACGAGCCAAACCTTACCATCCAACCATTCCCTGCATCGGCCAACTACCGACACCCACAATGCAAACTCACTCGCCCTCTGACTCTCTGTTGCTCTTCGCCGGTCAAAAGTCACATTTGCTGGCATTCTCATCGGACATGCACTGGTTTCAATGCACGACACAATGAACGATTCCATGCAAAACTCGCCAACTGACCATACTGGGAGCAATGGGTCTCAATCACACCACACCTTATTGTGTGTGAGAACTCCCACCCGTCAGCCGCCTCCGCCTACAACGACGACTACAACTACGACTAGAAGGGCCGACAGCCAGGAACAGGGAAGTGCAAACGCGTGGGTCAGCTCACCCGTCATTTCCTTGTCGAGGCGTATATAGACAGCCTTCGAGACGCTCCAACCAGGGAGAACGTTCTTCCATCATCCCCAGGTCGAGGCAGTACACTGTAACACTCGAGTGTCCAGCCCCGCATGACGGACACCAAGACTAGCGCCGCCACAGCTGTTTCTAATGCTGAGCTCCAGCGCCAGCCAAGCATCTCTTCATCCAATCAAGATCCCCAAGCAGCCGCATCCGACAGCGAACAGGAAAAGGAAAAGGACAAGAACTCGGATGCCAACGTCTCGGTAGATGGAGTCACTCCGGTTCTTGCTCGCGACGACGGCGACCTTGAGCACTCGGGCGAAAAGGGCGACCAAGTCATTACTACTGGTGAGGATGTATCCAATATTCTCATCAGCGATCGCGACGACGGCGACCCCTCCTTCACCTTCCGCAGCATCACCCTCGCCCTCCTCGCGTCCGGCTTTCAGGCATCCATGTACCAAATCTTCTTTTTCAAGCCCACCGAGATCGGCATCTCCAGCACCTTTCTCGCCCTCATTATCTTTGTGATTGGCAAAGCATGGGGCTCCTTCCTCCCCACCTCCGCCAGTCTCGAAAACAGACTCGGTTCTCGCGCTGGCTGGCGAAGCTCGCTGATCGCCATCGCCGGCTTTATCAATCCCGGTCCTTTTGGTCTCAAGGAGCACGCCGTCGCCTCCATCACTGCCAGCTCAGCCTCCAATGCAACTCACTCAATCTCCGTCTTTGCCACCCAAAAGCTTTTCTACGACATTCCTGTTACCGCCCTCAATGCCATCCTTGCCACCCTCTCCATCGGTCTCTTTGGTTACGGCCTCGCCGGCCTCTTCCGCCCCATCATTGTATACCCAGCCCAAATGGTCTACTGGGGCACCCTCCCCACTGTTGACCTCTTTCAGGCTCTACACTGGGACACAGGAAAGACCTCCAAACGAGTCAAGACCTTCTGGTACTCGCTCACTGGCATGGCCCTCTACCAGACCATCCCGGCCTACATCATGCCCTGGCTCAATTCCGTCTCCATCCCCTGTATTGCTGCTGCCCACGCCCCAGCACGCATTGCATCAGACCTCACCAACTTTTTTGGCGGTGCAAACAGCAACGAAGGCCTCGGTCTTTTCAGCATCAGCCTAGACTGGCAGTACATCACCTCTTCCGCCGTATCCTATCCTCTCATCCAGCAGGCCAACTCATGGATCGGCCTCTTCATTTGCTACATTATCATGATTGCTTTCTATTATGGCAATGTCTGGAGTGCAAAGTCCTTCCCCTTCATGTCGACTTCGCTTTGGGCATCCAACGGCACAAAGTATCCGCAGAGCAAAGTCTTTGTCAACGGCGTTCTCCAGCACTCCAAGCTCGACGAGTTTGGATACCCAAACGTAGCTGCCACGTATGCTTGGGGCATGCTTGCACGCAACCTGGCAATCGGCGCGCTCATCACCCATGTCATTCTCTTCTGGGGCAAGGACGTCATCAAATCAATCAAGCATTCGCGCAACAAGACTCAGCCTGATCGCCACTGGATTGCCATGCAAAAGTACAGTGAAGCCTCGTGGCTCTGGTATGTTGCCATCCTTGTTGTAAGCTTTATCCTCGGCCTGGTTGTCATCATTCGTGAGAATACCACTCTTCCCGTATGGGGATACATCATGTCGCTGTCGTCGGTATTGTCATTGCTCCTTTCTCTGGCGTTCTCTACGCCATCCTCGGAAACGGCATTTCGACAAATCAGCTCTGCAAGATGATTGCTGGCGCTCTCCACCCTGGACGTCCACTCGCCAACCTCTACTTTTACGCATGGTCACACTCGACCATCGCCCAGACCATCAACCTTTCCAACGATCTCAAAATGGGACAGTACCTCAAGATTCCGCCTCGCGTCATGTTCGTCTCTCAGATCGCTGGCACCATCTTTGGAGCATTCATCAACTATGCCGTCATGACCTCCATCGTCCACAACAAGCGAGAGCTTCTCCTCACCAACAATGGTAGCAACGTGTGGAGCGGTGCCAACGCCCAGTCACTCAATGCCTCTGCCGTGACCTGGTCGCTGGCCAAGGACATGTATGGGCCCAACACGGTTTACTTTGTCATCCCCATGGCCGTCTTTATCGGTGCTGCTGCTGTTGTTGCGCACTGGCTATTCGCTCGTGCAGTACCGCGCATTGGCAACTTCTCTACCCGCGACCTCATCCTGCCCACCGTATTCCTCTACTCGGCATGGATGACGTCTGGTCAGAATTGCACCATCCTCAGCACCATCCTCATCGGCTTCATCTCCCAGGCTTGGGTCAGGCGACGATATCCTCTTCTGTTCAGAAAATACAACTACATTCTTGGTGCCGGTCTCGATGGCGGTAGCCTCCTGGTCCTCTTCGTTCTTAGCTTTGCTGTCTTTGGCGCAGCAGGCAAACAGCATCCGTTCCCAACCTGGTGGGGCAACGCCGATGGCTTCCCTGACCACTGTCCCACTCCAGATTCATAGACTGACTTTTACTGTGTGTATCTTACCGACAAAGAAAATTCCAAGACTGTAGTACTGTCAGCCGACAGCAATATCCATCCGCAGTCCCTGCGCCCCTGTTCGTATTCCCTTGCGTGATTACGATTTTGGGCAAGATAATTTGGACCTTTGGGTTGCTTTCAGGACCACTACTCTGTGAAAGTGAGCTACGATACAGCCTCGCCGGCACTGCGCCTTCCGTTCTTCATATGGCCAAAAGCGACCCTTACGGTCAAACAGTAGGGCCTTAAGCCAGGTCGCATTGATAAGCATGTTTCAGACCGGCTGGCTTGCTCAGGGAATAAGGCGTCAAGGGGTGTACAGTATCACAGTAGCTCAGTTGCTTAGACAAGGAAAACTCCGTTGCTTCAGCCACGCAAGAGAATTTACGCAGAAACGTGCCGTTCACCCTTGATTGCCCGATTGAGTCGTTCCGTGGGCTGGAGGTTGGCGCAAGCAGGCTGCACTCAGAGACATCACGGGTGACGACGCAGGTCTATCCACAATAGGTCAGATGCTGTATCAGCTCCTGGCAGTTGACTCGTCAAGCTGTGCTACCTGTCACACACACCCGGACAAGCTGGCATAATACTTACAGGCGCCTGATACGTGGACAGCATTCACCTTCTTTAGCTTGGATAGCTGTGACCCTTTTTGGTGACATAGCTCACGGACAAATGCCCACAAGCGCAACCTCATTACAACAGCACTGCCTCATCAGCGTGGCGTCAACGCCCCGCTAACTTCATTTGCCCAAGAGCAACCCTAACAGTTATACAACAGCCTCTCTGTCCGAATCCGACTGAGTGCTCCAAACATGCCTACAGAGCGAAGCCCCCAGCTCAAGTCTGAAAGCGAGCCGGCTAGAGGAAAATGCACCGTCCAGGTAAAGTCAGAAAGCCTTAAGTACTGTTGTTCTTCTCCTTTCCCTCCCCCCAGCAATAAACTCAACTCCTACACTCCCATTCGTCTCCAAGCCAAACTTTGACATGAGGCTCTTCTCCACTCTCTTTTGCCTGAGCAGCCTATTCGTCTTGGCGTCTTGCTCGTGTTCCTACTCCAGAGGCCCCAAACAACCAGAATGGACTAACAGAATCGGAACTGCATGCAACACGGTGAGTCAATGCGGACTCGTCCGCTCCCGCAGTCAATGCGGAGAAGCAGTTCCCTATACATCTCTTAAGAGTTAATTTGCTGACCCTCATTTGTTTCCCGTTCAGAACTTTGACACTTTTGTCGGCAACCTTTGTTCGCAACTGTACCAAATGGAGAAGTCCGACCCGAACTATCCCGAATTGCAAAGCGCCATCTGCCGGGTTAATGATGGAGCACGGTAAGTTGATTTTGTCCTCCCCATGCTGCACTACACCCTTACTGAGGCGTGCGTGTCCTTTGACATTCCCACTTTCAACAGTATCCCTGGTATCTGGGGCGCGACTTGGACCAACGGAGGAGTTTCTCACCTGTGAGTACAGCACCTTTTGAGTAGCTACAATCATCCATCAGGCTTACCCGGCAATTTTTCTACTGCAGCGTCGGCTGTAGCATTCTTGAAAGCGGACAGTCTTTTCCCTGTCAAAACTACGCCTCACCCTGCAAAGTTTGCTCAAGTTAGACAGACCGACCTCCTTAGCGAAACGCTTCGGCTGCTCATGTTGATTCATTTTTAGTTCTGTCCCAAACGTTCGAGTAGTAGTCATTCTCCCTGATTGAATGTATACTCAGTAGCGAAATCAACCAATCGCGTGTAGCGTGGTTAAAAAAAGAATCTTCCCGGCCAGGGAATCGAACCCTGATCTTAGCAGAACGCTCAGGTGCCTTATCCGAAGACGCGTGAGAGTGCTATATACTGACCATTGTACTAACTGGGAGTAACTATCACACACAATCTGGATTTACAATTATAATATATTGATACTGATTTTGATTTGTGGTTGAATCCTAGTTCGTGACCATCAGATGATACTGTATATAAGCTGGAATTTATGGCCGAGACGGCAGCATGGGCTGGAAAGATCCACCAAATACCAGGCTTGCCTTTCGTGTCATAGCCAACCTTGGCGGCGCAGTCTCCCCAAAGTTTGATGTCTGAGACCGACGGCAGAAAGAAGCTGAACAAGAGAATCACAATCGTGATAATGCGAAGAGGGAGATATTCGAGCGCTGCAGGGGCCCGCAGCGGCAGGTGCCATGAAATTCACAGCGCAATGATGACAATGAATTAGAATGGTTCTCTGCAAGTGTTCTAGCCCTCGGAAAGTAAAGCGAGCAGCCGCATAAGTACCTGATCAGCAACGATGAAATCGGACAGATACAGTACGCTCCGATGTAAGAAGCCAAGGTCTTTCAATTTGCATTTCGCTTTCGCTTAGCTACGTGACAAGAGATCAATGACCGCAGTCCACTCAGAACAGCTTGGAGATACCAAGCTCCTCACGCCTAGACCAAGAGTTAGGGTCGTAGTAAGGCTTCTCGCCGATTGAGACAGCACGGACACCAGCACGCTCACCAAGGCCTTCCGTATCAGGCGTCGCAGCGTGATACACGGAGCGGTTGTCCCAGATGGCAAGGTCGTTCTTGTTCCATTTGAAACGAACCTGGGCGAGATGGTGCGAGCTAACCAGGTCAAGGATATGGTTCTTGAGCAGGTTGCTCTCATCCTCTGAGAGCTCGTTGATGTGACTAAAGTGTGTGCCGACGCCAAAGATACTCTTCCATCCAGTGACTGGATTGGTTCGCACAAACGGATGATCTGCAGAGAGATCCTCTCCCACGTTCAAGGGAGAACCCCGAGGCTTGGAGTAGAGTTTAAAGTTGCCTCGCTCGGCGGCCTTGTTGAAGTTGGGCTGAGCAAAGTGACCCGTGAGCGTCTCAGCAAAGGTCCTCAATGCGGGGGAAAGAAGATCATAGAGCTCATAACCCGATGCCCAGAGGGTGTCTCCCCCCGTCGCTGGCAAAGTGTGGACTTTGAGCGAAGTAAAGTCACTGCAGGTG
Organism: Fereydounia khargensis; assembly: GCA_026413255.1. Lineage (NCBI taxonomy): Eukaryota > Fungi > Basidiomycota > Ustilaginomycetes > Urocystidales > Fereydouniaceae > Fereydounia > Fereydounia khargensis. The sequence continues at coordinate 391,437 of JAOCZO010000009.1, read as the reverse complement.
TACAAACCATGATCTAGCATGTTAGTAGATGACTTTTTGGGCCTGGAAATCGTTGCCGCTTACGATGATACCGGTTCAAAAGTAATGTCTGAATGCCATTCCCTCTTTGCGTTGGTTCGAAAGCCAACATAGAGATCCCTTCGAAGCCTGGAGGAAATGACGCTGATTTCGTTATCCTTGTTTGGAGTGCCGTTTTCGTCTACGGGCACGTGGTCCGAGTCCCTCTCGGCGTTGGTGACGGGATGAATGTGGAGGGTCGACTCGGCTGGCTTTCCAGTCAGTCGACCCAGACGGTCGGTGAGAGCCTTTTGCTCTTCAGGAGTGATATCCTGGTTGCGGAAGAAAACCACGCCGCGACGAGCAACTGCGCGGTGAAATGACGAGTCGCAAATGTGAAGGTGTGAGTGAGTACCAGTGTCATTAGCAGGAATCAAATGAGAAGAGACGAAAGACTCACTGGTAATGGCAAGGTCGCGGATGAGCTCGTCGGCGTTGGGAGCGTTGATGAGGTCACGCAGCTGTACCTTGGGATATTCACGTCCAATGACGGGAGTCACTTCAAAGGATTCGTGCTGGCTGTCAAGGGCACCAGAGACCTTGAGTGGCTCATTGATCAGCTGGCCCTTGCGCCAGGGCTCAGCCGTATTGCCCCCCGCCTGCTTGGTAACCGGTACGGCATCGGGCGCCTTGGGAACAGCGGTGGGTCGTGCGACTTCAGCGGTAGGTGCCATGATTGATCGAGCGAGCAGGGGATAGAGGATTTAGTCAATCGGAATGATAGTTTGTATGGATGGGAAGAAGAAGATTGCAGTAATGTTGACAGACTTTAAATATGTCAGTCCATACTGCAGTGTAGTGTCGTCTCCACACCGTACCCGTACAAGAGACAGAGGTGCTACGCTGTATAAGGAACCTCCCATCGCATAGACGTAAACTTCCGTCTCGGACATTGCCACACACGCATCACCATCTCACCAGGGCTCAAGCTGCATTCACATCCCTTTTCGGACGTGACCGAAGAGAACCGACCGCACTGTAAAGTGCTTGACCACGCGGTCACGGCGCTTGCGGAATTTGGCGAGACTATGGCAGTAGCCAGGTGGACAATACCATTGTCCTTCAGGTCTGGGACAAATTGGGGTTGGCTCGGCAAGCACGTTGCGTGGCCTTGGCTGGCCGGTCGGTCGTCTAGGGAAAGCAAACGGCAACAACCCCTGATATGGAAGGCTCGCTTAGTGCCGTAATGCGCGTGGGGATAATGGAAAGTGATTGATTGATAAGAATCGGCGTTGACGGTGAAAAAAGGTTGGGTGTGCGGTTTGGTATCGAGAGAGGCGGTCGAGATGATGTGATTGATACTCTCTTCGCAGGTTGGGCTTTGGCTCGGGTGGGTTTGCGCTGCGCTGGCGCGCGCAACAAAGGGAGAGAGCAAGCGAGACGACAGCCAAGCAACAATGGTATTGATTGAAGCTGGGATTCCATACGGTGTGGGAATCAAGCAAGTGTCAAAGTGCAAGTGCCGTGCAGTGCAGCACAAGGGTCCAACGAAAGAGCAGGCGCGCGTTTTATCCGAAGCACGCCAGCCAGGCAGGACGGATGGTGTCATTCGCATAACCTGACAGCGCATCCGAATGACACCATACCGATTTGCCCTGCCTTTTGCCCTGCCATTCTTGTTTCTCTCGCACAGACCCACCGCGCATGTCACATGCGAATATTCCCCGAGCTCCTCATTATAACAGCACTATCGGGCATGGCCTCGGCTCAACCTGCTATCCGCCAACTAGTCTGACGTGCTCCACTTCTCCACTCCGGCGCGGCATTGCACCAATCACTCTGTCGGGGTTAGGTGACCAACCATGCTGCAACGGATCAAGCAATCTTGCGCCCACCTCGTACTTGGCGCGACTGACATACAGTGTCAGGCACCAGAGTGAAAGCTACTCTCACAGTAGGTTGCCCAACACGGCCAATTTCCAGCTTTCCCCGAGGCAAGGCACAGCGGCTGACTGATTAGACCCCCGCCCAATGCCAAGACTTTGTCGGTTACGAATCAAAACCCACGAGGAAAACAGCCGGAAAAGGCACACGGTGGCTACCGGAACGCCAGGATAGGAAGAGTAACAGGAAGATGATGATGAGGAAGAGGAAGAAAAACTTTTTTGACCTTACTCGGTAGGCTCTCCTCCGATGAGTGGACCTTGGGCATGGACAAGTATATGAATGGAGTTGACTTGGTCAAGTTTCCAGCCGACCAATCCAGATCCACGTCCAATCCCAATCTCTTCTCTCTTCGCTCTCATCAAGAACGCAGGTGTCGCTTGTAGCAATCGCAGCACAGGATGACCGACCAGAAGGCAACAGATCGTAGGCCTGGCCAGGAAGGTGCCGAGCTTGAGGGCGGCAACGCCGAGATTCACGAGTCAAGGCCGTTTGACTATCGTCGCGAATCCACTTCAAGCAAGTCTGGCTTCGACTCGAGCTCTGCCAGTAGCACCAAAGAGTTGCCACACACACTCGCCTATACCAACAGCGAGCTTCTTGGCAACGAAAGGCAGGTCGAGGCACCCGGCTTTCTTGACGTGCTCTTGGGCAAGAAAAAGTTTGTAGGCGAGCTGGATGCTATTGCCACTCAGCCTTCGGTGTTTGACGATCCGACGCGAGCCAAGTTCTACCAGCCCCACTCGAAATGGGAAAACTTGCATCGCTTCAACCCCGCAGCACGATGGACTTGGCGCGAGGAGCAAAAGGTTATCCGCAAGGTCGACCTTTACATTGCAGTTTGGGCGGTGGTCATGTTCTTCTGTCTCGATCTGGACCGTGGCAATATTAGCCAGGCCAACAGTGACAACCTCCTCAAGGACCTTGGACTGACCACTGCCGACTACAACCTGGGAAACACCCTGTTCCGACTCTGCTTTCTGATTGCTGAGCTGCCGAGTCAGATGATCAGCAAAAAGATTGGTTCAGACGTGTGGGTCCCCACTCAGCTCGTTCTGTGGTCGGCGTTCTCTGCTGCTCAGTTTGGCATGCGTGGTAGGGCGCAGTTCCTCTTCTTTCGAGCGATGATCGGTGGGCTGCAGGGAGGATTCATCGCTGATGTGATTCTCTACCTGTCCTACTTTTACAAGAAGACCGAGCTGCCGTTCCGACTGGCATGCTTCTGGCAGGCGCTGTACCTGACGGATCTTTTGGCCCCGCTGATGAGCTTTGGTATTCTGCGTATGCGAGGACTCGGCGGCTACGCGGGCTGGAGATACTTGTTCCTTATCGAGGGCCTGTTCACTCTTGTGATTGGCTTGTTCTCGTTCGTCATGATGCCAGCAGCGCCAACCAAGACAAAGACGTGGTTCTGGCGGAATGGCTGGTTCACCGAACGGGAAGAGGAGATAATGGTCAACCGCGTGATCCGTGACGACCCTGGAAAGGGAGGCATGCACAACCGACAAGGTCTGACGCTCAAGGCGCTCTGGAAGTCTCTACTCGACTATGACCTCTGGCCACTATACCTTGTTGGACTGACTTTCGGCTTGCCCAGCTACCCAATCCAAGCGTACCTCACGCTACAACTCCGTGAACTTGGATTTGACACGTTCGAGACCAACTTGCTCTGCATGCCAGCTGCGGCAGTAGGTGTTGTGTTGCTGTTTGGCATCACGCTCCTCTCGGAACGAGTCAACAACCGCACCTTTGTAGCCGCCATTTCCAATATGTGGTATCTGCCCTGCTTCATCGCACTCTACCTGCTGCCCGCCGACGGAAGCAGATGGGCTTACTGGACCGTGGCCACGCTCATTGTGGGCGCACCATACGTGCACGCCATACAAGTCTCGCTCGTGTCTCGTCAGGCTGGGTCAGTTCGGACAAGGACCGTTGCCAGCGCAGCTTACAATATGTTTGTTCAAGCATCGGCGATCATCGGATCCAACGTATACCAGCCCTCGGATGCGCCGCGGTACCGTCGTGCCAACCTGGCACTCATCTTTGTGAGCGTGTTCAACATTCTGCTCTACACGGCCGTGTTCTTCTACTACAGGATGAGGAACGCTTCTAGGGACAAGAAGTGGAAGGCGCTTACCAAGGAGCAGCAGCTCGAGTACCTGGCGACAACCAAGGACGAGGGCAACCGCCGATTGGACTTCCGCTTTGCCTACTGATGGGGTTGTGTTTACAAATCGTCTTTTAGTATTTGCGTCACGACATTAGTACGAAATAGAGATTGATTACGATCAGCGACAGGCAAGGCAAAGAGTGTCTCGTCATCTGATGATGTCGTTGCCAAGTTGCGGGTGCAATGAGGGAGTGTGAACCTGTCACGGGAAATAAATGTCGGGCTTCGGGACTCGGAATTCGGGACCCCTTGTCTCTCGCACGCGTATACTGATGCGACTTGGACCTGGACGCGGGAAAGCACAAGCTGAGCCAGTCGGCCGGCCGGCCGAGAGCAGAAGGTACAACAGCTGATGGCGAGTCGCATTGAAAAGTCGACCTGCAACCTGCTTGCTGCCCGCTGCTCGGCATTCCCGAACTGCTCGAGTCGCGTGGTTGACTCTTCTGCTTGCGCCGTAGAGGAGTGCTGGGGTGTGGCTGGCTCTCTCTCACGCTCACGCTCTGGCCCACACTTTGGACCGTGCCGACAACAATGGAGAAAAATAAGTTAGGCGCGCGCGGCTGGTGACCACGACATTGTTGGCTTGCCTGTGGGGTGTGGTGTCTGGCTGACTGGCTGGCTGGCCGGCTGGCTGGCGGTGGCTTGACTGAGCTCCTCTCGACGGGCGGCTGATCAGGAACTGACACTTTTCGCTTAGCGTCAAGCATACGTGAGCGCTCCTCCACTTTACTCCTTTCTTCCTCTCGACCATCTCCCCATTTCCCTTTCCCCATTCCCTTTCCCTCCTATAAGTCCTGCTGTCTCCTCCGATCCCCGCTTCACTTCTTCTCGCCCTCTCCATTGTTTTCATAGTTCCCATCCCAGCCTTAAGTCAATCTTATTGTCTTCACTTTCCCCAGTCCGAGGTGGGAGGCATTCCGAGGCCCTCAGCGTTTGTGCATCGACCATCCCATCCGCATCTACCCTCACCTGCTATCGCGACCGCACCTGCCTCATATGCTGCTCCGATACACGCCCACCATGCACGCCTTGACAATACTTGGCGCCGTCTTTTGCATCTGTCTGTCGCCGTCACGGCGTCATCAACAGCCATCGATCTGTTCAACTATGCTAACCAGCCACAAGTGTTGTGCATATCGCGTGAATGGCTTCTCCCCCTTTGTCAGCTTGAATTACACCCACAAGATCTTGACATTCGGAATCCAAGTATATATTCCCCCAACTCCTTGCCTTTTCTCGTCCTCACACCGCCACTCACCGTCCTTCTTTCACCCATCCCCAAGATGACCCAGCTTGGCGACTACCCACCTTGGGAACGCCTCCATCGCCTCTATGACCTTCCCAATCCGCCCTCTGCAACCATCTTTTCCTTTCGCAAGGGAGCCCAGCACCGCTCCTGGCTTCCCGATTTCAGTGCTTCTCCTGATCCAGTACACGAGCTGCACCAATTTGTCGACAATGTCATCTGGCCCGTCATATCGTCTGCAACCTACATCCAGCTCAAGATTGGACTTGGCCTCATTGCGTGCCTTATGGCTCTTGTCATCGCCATCATGATCCGAAAGATCAGACAGAGATCCTTCTGGATCTTTCACCGGCTCGTTCGGCCTACCGGCACGTTCATTCTTCCAAACTCGTTGGTCGTCTTTTCTCTCTTTGAGCTTATCTTTGCTGCTTGCCTTTTCATCGGGTAGGTCTGCTCCATCCGTATCATTCGCGTCCATTGACAAAAATCACTCATTCTTCTTCTTCGGCCAAAGCAATTCCTTCATCATCTTCTTGGTCGCCCCTCGCATAGAACAGTACTACGTCTACTTCACCTTCGCCTGGATCTGGTATCCCCTTTGTGTTGGTGCCACCCTCAGCACCATCGGTCTCGTATGCGCCCGCCCAAACGCCTTTGCCTCGCTCACACCGCAGCGAGGCAAGCCGCCAAGCCTTGCTCTCCGTCTCGGCATCACACCAACTCTGGTCAATTGGTTCCTCCTTGTCCTTGTGCCCATTTCAATCGGCCTAGGCATAGCTGTTCCCTCCGCTCAGCATGAAGCAAAGTTCCTACGTACAGTTCACTTGTGGCACCAATTTGGCAAGGATTGGAACAGTCCGACTACCACCACGACCGAGCTCTCGCGTGAGATGCTGATCGATGCGCAGAGGGTCTGGTATACGTTTCTAGAGTCCATGTATCATGTCAGCACCTGTCTCATCGTCTACTCGGCTTGGGCACTCTTGATCCTACTTCTCACTCTCGCAGCCTACATGCCTCTCATATGGATGCTCTTTAAGCAGATCAGGTCATACATTCTTGATGTGCGCCGGTCCAAGTCGACCAGCGCATCGAATCAAGCAGAGACCCAAGGCAAGGCTAAATTCACCGTCCGCAACATGATTTCGCGTTGCTCCCAGGTACTGGGTAGCTCCCCCCCGTCATCATCGGACGTAGAAGCACAAGAGAGTGCAGTCCAGGTAACGTCCATGTACTTTACCGAGCAGGAAATCCGCGATCAGAACACTCCTAGCCGCAACTTTTTCCCTGCCGTCAAGCCCTCCGCCTTTGACCGCGTCAGACCTGGACTCGATGCCGAAAGGAGCAAAGAGGAGCACGTCCTTAAGCTGTTCAAGAGTACTTTCGTTCAAGTCTGTGAGTCAGAAGCTGTCCCCAAGGACGTGTTTGCACAACTTACTGATCAGGTATGCCATACCTTACCTTGCATGCCCTCCGTGTCAATGATTCGAGTTCACAGGCGGTCTCCTGGGCACCATTGTCATCTTCTTTAGCCTCGCCGTGTGGGCAGCCATGTCCTTCTATTCGGAAGCCGAAAGCAACACCGAAGGAGTCACAGTCACCAAGGGCTTGCTGACGGCCAACTATGCGACCTGCATTGGGTTGGGAGTCGTCTCGCTCTCACTCTTTTTCCGCACCTTTGATTACACGACAATGGCACCTCCAGGAGGTGCCAAGGCCAAGCTCAAGCCGAGTCCAGGCAGCTCTGCTCTCTCTACGCTCCCTCCAGGCCACATTGTGCGCCCACGATCGTCTTCGCCGGCATTTGATCAGGCCGTGTGCAAGGAATTGCCCTTGGTGGTGATTGAACGCACCTATGATATCGAAGACGTCAAGTCTACCGACCAGGTTTCGATGGACAAGCTCTCGACTCGAACATGACGCCTTTGCATTGGCAGAACAGCATGCGATCCATACGCCAATGACATTGGGTTTCTTTTCACGAACTCGCAAACATACCCACTGTCTTTCATGTGATGATGCAGTACGTACAGTATATTTCAACCTTGACACGAAATTCGAATCGACTGCCTGCGAGTCTTTGCCCAGTCTGTGCACGTCTGAACAGTGTCATCAGCACCGCTTTTGTCCCTCAATTGTCAAAAGACAAAGTGACCCACGTAACCGGCGCCTGCAGGCCGAGCGCGGGCTGGGCAGCAACCATTCATTATGCCCTTTTTTGGACGTCGTAGCTACCATTGACCGGAATGCCCCTCGGGGCGTGCAAGGGACCAGCCATTCCACCAACCCTGAGGGCGTGACAACCCCAGTACGTAAAGCAGGGGTAATGTGCAAACCACCAGACCGGAACCTGCGAGCCGAGTCTGGGCGTGGCCGCAACCATTATGACTGATTGCACCGTCCCTTATGTCGTGGTAGAAACCATCGATTGCACCGTCCCCCCCTCGGGGCGTGGTAGAAGCATACATTATATGGTCCTCCGGAGCATGGCAGGAACTTTGGGTTGAGCCGTCGCGAACATCGTAACGACCACCATGTAATGCGTTGATGCCGTAGGATCGCCCCGATTCCCCAACGACTCTTTGGCATTTAAGAAGGACAAACTCTCACTATCCCGTTTTCAATCCACCTTCCTGATCATTCCTTTTACCTCAAGCCACCAAAGGTAAGTAAAGCGTCCACTGGTCATCACCGCTTGTGTGTGCAAGTCAAGACTAGAAGCTGATGATGACGCTCAACAGATGCAATTCTTCGAGCGAGTCACCCTGATTACTTTGACCACGTTGCTAACTGCAATCATCGTCACAAAGGACCGCAGCACCGTCTACGCCCTGGAACATTATCATCGCCGTTCGAACAACAACGGCGCGTCTACCGGTGGAGCTGATGATGGAGCTTATGAGCCGCTTTCAAGCGAAGTGGCTGGACTCCTCTTCAAAACAAAAGGAAAGGACAACGTTGGAACTTGTCAGGCCAAAACTTGGGTAGCCCAGAACAAATTCAACACCTGGGCTTTAGACACCACCTGTGACGAGCTGGAAAACACCTCCACTAAGGACAGGTGGAATACGGGTGCATTACTCAGTTGCACCAACACCAAGAACACCAAGGTCCAGCCCACAGCCTCAGTCAGCGAACAAAACTCCTACTTTGCAAAAGAATGCTCCAAACTCGATGGCTTCACCTGGATACAGTCAAAGTAGTTCGACTCAACCTTACGTGTTTGAGCCTACCAAGCCCTTTTCCATGAACGCGTACACAAACTTGCGCGAATTCGAACCTGTATCTTGATTTTGCTGAGTCGAGACTCGTGAAGCCAAGAGCAATCTAGCCAAGCGTAAAGAGCCGAATGTTGGTTATACGAGACTGTGAGGAAGATTCATCCGTGCGCCAGGGACTGGCAAGTTGTCAGGCACTGTAGAAGAGCTACAGTACAACGGTCCGAGATGAGAGAGAGCGCCAGCACACACCAGCGACTCGATTGCTCGTGAGAGCTGTAAATGAAGGACGGATGCGCGTCGCAGCCCGAGTCATCGGTTGAGCAAAAGGCAAGGTGCCAGACTCTTCGGCAGCTAGCCTCGACCGAACACCAGCACAATTTTTTACTGTAAGCAAATGCCCCAAAGTCTCTGCACAACCTTTCCTGTCACCTACCAGCTCTGCTTTTTCTTGCTCGTCAGTAGGTCACCACCGGATCTTGTCCCCGAGAGTCGTACTGAACTTTCAGTTGCAAAAGCTAGACCAAGAGAACGGCCAAGATGCAAGTTTCCCGTACCATTCTACTGGTCTTCGCTTCCACATGGTTCCACTTTGCTGCCGTTGCCATACAAGAGGAACTCCAGTTTACGATCACCATCACGGCCAGACTTAAAGACAAAACCCCCCTCAGCCAATGTCGAAGCGAGAATCCCAGAGACAACGACAAGCTCGTTTCTGCATTCAAGAACGACTCGTGCAATCTCGAATTCCCACTTCGAAGAACTGTCGACCTTTATTCATGCTTCACCGAAGGAAGCACCAACGACGCGGATTCGCTCTGCAAAAAGTTCCGAAAGACTTGTGACCGTGCCGATGGTATCTTTAGCCCCTACACTGAATACTGCGATTAGGCTGGTGTATGTGTGCATTCACTCTTGTTTGCTACAGCCATCTATATCTTATCACAGTCCGAATCTAACTCGCCCCCTTGAGAAGAAACATTGCATTTTTGCCCGTCTTGTGACATCAACCGACTGTGTTGGGGTAGCCGGGTGTGAATTGGACGTTGATACAGGCAGTATCCCTGGATGGACCTTCTTGAAGATTCGAAACACCTTCGCCGTCGAACTCTATCATTCCCCGTCCTCAAGAAATCGAAGTAAGGAGGAACCTTCTACGAGCAGATATTGTAGCACAATACATGTGATCAGCCTGAGTTATGAACATGAGGGGTTATCGAAGATTACTCACTTGTTCAATAGCATTCATCATTTTGGCACCTTGAGCAGGACTGTTTATCGACGACCTCATTACCGTTGCACACGACCTTCCAGGTCCATGGATCTTCGCAATATTTCACGCAATTGATGTAGAGAGGGGCCGGAGCAACCCAAGAGAAGAAGAGGACCAGTATGGTAACGACCATGACGTTGGGACGGTGTGAAAGGACCTGCATCGTGGCCGTTGAAAGGGGACTGGGACTTTGGTGAGTTGATTGGGTCAGGAAGACTGCATCAAGTGGAATAGCCTCATTTTACAGAAACTTATGTCTTCCATCCGAACGGACGACTTCCAAGTCCTCCCTAGAGTCCACGTCAGCCCTCGCTCCTTTTCTCGGGAGAGAGGCGCTGATCATTTTCTCGTGTGGACTTCAATTACCTTGGTGTACAGTGCATAGGCCGGGTTGAGCAGAGGGAAAAGAATGTGTGCTGACGTGGCACTACCTCCGTTTGCTTCACGCCCGACCTTGCCGAAATGAGGGCCGGCGAGGGCTTCACCCTGTCCTTTTCCCCCTCTCCTTTCCACTTTCCACCTCTTGCTTTTGCTTTTGCAGGATGACGACTCAACAAGCCTAGTGAGTATTCGCTTTCGGAGGAGCAGAGACGGAAACTGGACCGTCACGGGGCGTGCGAAAAAAAGTCACATGAGGACTCTTCTCGGGATATCACAAGACTCGTGTAGCCGGGGGAAGGAGAGAACGTGACGCCACGTCCGAGAACTCAGAGCTCCGGGGTCGACAGAGCCGCGTGTCTCTAGCGGAAAGGGCAAAGAGGAGGGGCTATGCGGGGTAAAAGCTGAGGATAAATTCCCTCTCCATTGTCGCACCACCAACACCATCATTCGTTGCTCTCATGTTCGATATACTGGAGGATGAACAAGACGCTACTGGTCATCCTTCTCTTTCTGTACACCTCGCTAGCCACCAATGCTGTTCCAGTGGAGAGACGGAGTCCAGATTCAGCCCAGGTACTTTCCGAAGCATCTCGCGAGGTGGCAAACGTGGTACGACACTCTGAAGACTCAGCTACAGCACTTTTACACGATACTCGCGACCGTATACATTCTCAGCACTCCCCCGGCGAGGAAGCCGTCGAGATGATAGACACCACCAAAGTCGGCTACGTAATACCCAAGATTCCCACACTATCTCAGCTATACAAGTACGTAGGGGTCAAGCAGACTTACAAGGCGATGGAATGGTCGGATAAGGGCAAATACCTCACGCCTATCGTGATTGGCGGGACTTTTGTGGTGCTAGGTGCCTCAGTGGCCATCCAGGCGGCAATGGAGCACCGTTCGTGCGAGTTTGTTCGAAGACAGCAACGCGCTATGCAGGCAGCTTGGGACCAAGCTCACCCTGATGGCTTCAACCCAGTAGGAGGTGGGATGCGCCCAATCGACCCTATCTGCAAAGGGCCCATCGACGGTTTCGCCAAAGTTCCCCTCACGTACAAGCTGTACTGAATACACAAGCTCTCTCGTGTTGGCCTTTCTTGGATCTTGGATCTTGCTCATCAATCCCCACAGATGATTACTGCGCTGTACCTCTTCTCTCTCTCTCTCTCTCTCTCTCTCTCTCTCTTTCTACAATTCTACCTTTCGTGCTTCACCAAATGCAGGCCACATTCTTTACCGAATCCGTCTTTCCTCATACAGTAATTGCGATTGTTGTAGTAATCTGGGGAGAAACACGTGTCAGAGGTCCATGCCTTTTCAACCTGACTGAAGTAGACTCGAGCGGCGGCCTGAGCTGGTTTTGGAGTCCCGAATCACGATCACAGGCAGAAATGAGACCAGGACGACAACCAAAAACGTACTTGAACTTTGAAGTGGATCAGTTGGAGAGCATGTGACCGCCAGCGATCACGCACGTAACAGAAGCAGCACGAGCGATTGAGCTACACAGGATGGAGGCTTGCGCGACAGAATGAAGTAGAGAAAATAAGAGTAGCAGACCGTCAGCTGGTCGTGAACGGCTCACTATCCGAGAATTTTAACTTGGTAGAGCTTTTCGAGGGACTCCATCATCGGTATAAGCGATCTGGAGGAGATAGCCGCTTTTAGTTTGGCTACCTCCTCTTCCATCTCCTCGCCTTGTATCTCAGGATGTACCTCGGCCAAGACTTCTTCCATATATTCCGGTAGCCAGGACTGGAACGATTTCTCAAATTCTTCCCGTACAGCGGGGGATCCTCCCTCTAGGTGAGGCTCGAAAAGTTCGCGCAGGTTCAACGAGTCGATTGCCCTGTTTTGTGCAATCAGGTCACTCTTCCACTTAAACCTCTGCCAGGCTTTTGAACGTTGCTCATCATTTAGCTCCAGAATTATTCTTGCAAGAGAAGCTGCGGCTTCATGATCATCGGGTGGGATCGATCGCACCAATGAGGTCACGGTAGATTCATAGGCTTTGTTTTCGAAGAACGGGCCGTCAGTGTACGTCAGGGGCTGGTATGGCTTAAAATGGGACTCCAGCTGTTCACGCCAGGTTGCCTCTTGATCCGAAGTAGCCCGCTTGGAGAGGGTTCCGACGTTGTCATTGGACACCTGCTCATGCGGAAGCGCAATGACGGCAGAGATGAGGATGAAGAGAGACAAGAGCAACTTGCAGTGCATCGTGGAGAGGGACAAGTCAAAGCAGAGGATTCCTGACTTGAGCGGAATCGGGGCGACAAAGGGTCGTCTATTTGTACCCATATCATCTGTCTACTCTACACAAGAGCCGTGCATGACTCTCTCTCACGAAGAGAGAGATAGAAAGCGTCAAGGACCGAGGCAATGGCGAGATCGGACAAGTGTGCCAAGTATGGCTCTGGTGGTGCGGGCCATACTTGGACACTCGGGTGGTAAGCAAGCCACATGGCACTAGTCTCGGTTCGGGCCTTGGTTTCGGTCTCAATATCTGTCTCCGTCTCGGTCCCGTTGACGTCCGCTCGGTCGATCGAGTTGCATGAATGAGCATGACTGAATACACGCTCCGGAACAATGCTGGTCTGGAGATATGGCGCTGCCGAAACGGAAGGCGCACCTCGGTCTGCATCTCGGACATTTGTCGGACGGACGACGGGCAGGGCAGGCGACCTTGCTGGTCACAGATGGGGTAGGCACCGCTCCACTGCTTTCTTTTGGGAAAATGATGCATCGGCAAGAGTCGCAGAAGGTTTTCTGCGTGTCACCATCACTTTGTAGGACTGGCATAACGACTCGACGATCGCAGAATCATGAAGCCGCTCATCATCTGCACTTGGACGCTACTTCTGGCCGTCGTTACGATGCTAGCGCTTCCCATAGAGCCGCTCAACCTGTTCCCGTCCGCACCGGAGGGGCTTGCTTCTTCTTCCTCCTCCCACTTGTCTCTCGATGATGCCGGAAATTCTTGGTCTTCATCACCGCTACAGGGAGTAGGAAGCTTCCTCGAGTCGGATATTTTTCGGAAAGACCCTGAGCCGGTCGCAACTGCATCCTCAAGTACGCTTGTCGGCCCTCGTCCACTACAAGGAATGAACCAACGCCTCGACTGGGACCAAAGCTTGTCTCACCAGAGTGCAGTGCCGGCTCGCGACGTCATAGAGATCAAGGACGATTCGTATGATAAAGTGAGTGAGGGAGAGAGCCGTGATTAAAGTATAGATTCTATCGGCTAACTAAGCAGATGAAGATTGCGATTCCATTCGTCAACCGAGCGTTGCGAGCAGAAATGTATAATGACGGCAGGGGTCTTCCGGCGAGACGTGATCGGCTGTTTTTTGTCAAGAGTCGGTCGACACGCAAGGCGATTGAGGAAGCGCTGGAGCCGCATCTCTGGAATCCGGGTAGCATAGAATGGGTTGATGACGAGTTCAAGTCGGTCACGATGCGTGAATCCATACTGGTGAAGGATTGGTACTACGGTCTACGAGGCGGCATGCCGAAGCAAATGATGCAGCTGAGGGACAATTCCAACATTGGAATAGCCAGGGTTAGGCCAAAGACGATGAAAGAGAGAATGGGGCTTGACTTGGACGGCGCTCGCGATCATGGCCTCAGCTGGTATGTTTTCTACGACGAGGAGCCTCAGCCTTTCAACGAAGGGGGCAGCTATCCTCCACGGAAGTGGGACAACAAGGTGCCGTTTATCTTTGGTATTGCTCGATTGGGTGACGTACGGCACACAGTTGGAAGACTGCGATTGCCGGGCGAGGTTGGATCACAAGCACGATTGGATGCGTCGATTCTGGCGTGGAAAAAGGCAGGAGATCTTTGGAGTCGAAAAATTGACCTGGATTGAATAGAGAAGAGGACGAAGAACATACTACTGGCAGGCAGCCAATGACACGTACATTATGTGTGCGTGTATGTACTGTATGTTCCTGTTTCGTCCCGATCCAGCAACGATGGTGGTCGGTGGTCAAGTCGTGCTCTCCTCGATTCGATTGACTGCGCATTTTTGTTTTGCTGGTAGAAACCCCCACGTAGCCCGAGGTGCGCACGTCCCCCAGTTGTGGAGTCTGTCGGCCGAAAGGGAAGCGCGTGCATAATCCAAGCCCTCGCGCGTATTCCGAATTCCAGTCTTCTACACAGTACATGTATCACTCACGCCACCTTCACAAGGCGAAGCTCAACTTGGGCGCAGCCCTCACGAGACACTGTGTCTGTTGCATTTTTCAAGGAGAGACATACCGACGACTCTTTGTCTTTCCTCGCTTTGTCTTTGATTTTTTCTTCTATTTTTTTGATGTTACACTCTCTATCGATCCCAACTAATGACTCAAATGGTGTGCGGTTTGTGCTGTCCCATACACTGCACATTCCGGCTGGACCGAAACGCAGAGTATAGGCTGAACATTCTGGCCACAGCAGAGTTTGGTCAAGAATGCAACAAAGGCGGTCTATTGCGGGCGACGGCGACTCGGAGCCTTTATGTTTTTCGTTTTTGCTTGTTTGCTTGCCAGCTGCCTAGCAAACGGACATAGTCCCAATGGATGGGGTCAAATGAGGCGCAACCGGATGTTCTTCGCTGGGCTGGGCTGGGATGGAACGAACTAGGCATTGCTGTTGGCGGTGCCGCTGCTGCGGATGCATGAAACGGTGTATTTTCGTTGCCGTTTCCCCCAACTTGGGAGATGATTGCCCTGGTTGACTGATTGATTACCACTAGCCGAGACGCCGATCATTCAGAAGATAAAAGCAAGACAGGGTGGAGCATTGGCACATCTGAGGAATACGGGATCTGATCTGGTCTGCTGCCAAGGTACTGAGTACTACAGTAGCACGGAACTGATCTGCAGCGACGCATGGCTACGACGCGGTACAGTACAGTATGCTGCCTCTCTCTCATCTTTTACGGTAGCTGTGTCTGTTGTCACGCAACCAGTGCGCCGGAAAGACGTCAACTCTCGGCTAAAGATCAGACTGACAGGCCAAAGTACCGTAAATGCAGGTCTGACGCGTGGACCGCACCGGGGCCAGACCCGAATCGAACGCAATGCGGAGCCCTTTTACGTGTGCGGTGCGGCTTTTCTGTCTGTGCGTCTCTGCGCGTCTCACGCCACGCTGCGCTGCGCGGTCAATCAAATCACACACGCAGTCACAAAGGAAGGCTCAGTCACGCCACGCCACTAAAATGCACGCGATTGATCCAACAAAAGGCGCTCAGCTCCTTCTTTCCTTCTTTCTTTCTAACTCATCGCTCTCTTTCATCACCACACACTTTTTTTTGCCCTCTCTCACCAGCAACGGAACGGTACATAGCAATGGCGCCATCCGGCAGGTCTGCCTCTTTTGGCGTGTGTGTGTGTGCAGTCCCAAGCTTTGCTCTGCTGACAAAAACCCATTCTCCCCTTCGGACCATTCTCTGTCTTTCATCTGACCTGCCCGCCGGCATCGCATCCAATCAGCTGGCACCCATACCGCAACACGACTCGCATCAATATGCTTCACTCGTGCTGCGCCCGGGCCTTATTTTTGCTCCTCCCCTCGCTTATCCATCTGTCCAGCCACCAGAAATCTTCTGTCTTCGCATCGGCCTTTGCTCTTCGCCTTCTTTCATGCCGATCATCCCCATACCTGCGCTTCTTGACGTCCTATCGCCCCCCACAATCACCCGACTCACCTGACATTCCCCATCGCACAGACTTCCTTCATCTCGATCCCTCACGAAACGATCGCTACCCGAGCTGCAAGTCCTGGCAAGATGCTGCGCTCCTCAAGCTAATTACGGGCAAATACTCTATTCCTTCTTTGTGAGGTGACTCTTTGCCGACATGGTGCCATTTCTGTTCACTTCACTTCGCCTCGTCTCTCCTCTTCTCCTCTCAATCTCTAGCTTGAACTTGATTTCTTCTTCTCTCGCTTCTTCTCGTCGCTTTGCGTTGCCGAAATGAGCCTGCGCTCTCCACCGTGTCGTCGTCGTCGTTAACGTCGCCGCTGTGGCTGCTACGTGACACCGCTTGTCCTAGGTGGGCCTCTAGTCCGCATACACAATCATCAGCGGGCTCGAACAGCATAAGAAGGGGCTCTCCATCAGTTCTTCCGTCTCTCCCCATCATCAATCAATTCTCCTCTTCTCCTCTCTCTTCCCATCCCCCTCCCCTACCCATTCCCCTCCACTCTCTTCCATCCCCTTTCTTTTTTTCCTTCACGTTCTCTACCTTGTCTGAGGCACCCTCTATGCGTCTCACGTTCTTGCTGCCATTCCTGGCACTGCTCATCGCGAGCGTCTCGGCGTTCCCCTCGTATGAGCAGCTGTCCAAGGTCGACTACTCCGAGTTCCTCAAGAAGGTCGAAGAGCTCAAGGGAGGACAGGAGCTGCTCAAGCGTGCTTCCAAGCACTACTCGGGTAACGGCACCGCTCATGCTGGCACCAGTGGTTTCGAGCAGCGTACGCTCACCGCGCTCATCAACCCTGCCAACTTCAAGTTTAACGAGAAGGAGCAAAAGGTTGACCTTACCTCGGAAAAGCACAAGTTCATTCCTCCCGGTCCCAAGGACATTCGTGGTCCCTGCCCTGGTCTCAACCTACTTGCCAACCACGGTTACCTCAACCGCAACGGTGTCACCAACCTCTTCGAGGGTATCTACGCTATCCATGACGTCTTTGGTGTCGAGCTTGACCTCGCCCTTGCCCTGAACGCCTATGCTGTGGTGTTCAACGGCAACATTCTCGACCTTACCTGGTCTATCGGTGGCCCTTACCAGTCTGGCGGTCTCGGCGCTATCACCAACTTCCTTCTTGGCGAGCCTCAGGGTATCAACGCACACAACATCTACGAGGGTGATGCTTCCATTGTCCGTCGCGACTACTACCAGCCCGGTGCTAACCACGACAACGTTGAGGTCTACCTGCCCTACTTCCAAGACCTTCTCGACCTGGGTAACAACGACCAGACCCCTGGCAAGGATGTGTACACTGCCGAGCTCATGCTCAAGCACAAGTCAAACCGATGGCACCAGTCTGTCCAGACCAACCCTCTCTTCTTCCAGTCTGCCTTCGGAGGTCTCGTTGTCACCACCGCGGCCGAGAGGTTCGTCGCTGAGTTTGCTGCCAACAACACGGCGGATGAGAACGGCAACAACCGACTCTACCTCGATGAGAAGAATCTGCTCGCCTTCTTCAGTGTTGAGAGGACCGAGAAGGGACTCAAGTACACTCCTGGCCACGAGCGTCTCCTTCCCGACTGGTACCGCCGACCTCGTCTCGCTACTTTCGGTCTTGACGACATTGTTCTTACCCTTCTGCACGCTGCTTCCATCGACCCCTCGCTCATCAGCTTTGGTGGTAACGCTGGTGAAGTCAACACCTTCACCGGTGTTGATCTTGGCAACCTTACCGGTGGTGTATTCAACCTCGAGAAGGCTCTCACCAACCCTCAGGCTCTCAGCTGCTTCCTCTACCAGGCGGCTATCGAGGAGCTCGTCCCGACCCAAATCCAAGTCCTCTACAAGGCTACCGGCAAGGCGTTCGACTTTGTTTCAGAGTACCTCGCCAAGCCCTGGAAGAAGCTCGCCACCGCTGGCGGTAACCCCTGCGACAGCTACGGCAAGCTTAACCTCGCTCAGCACTACAGCAAGTACCCTGGCTCCAAGATCGAGCGTAACGGCAAGCCTGGTGTCCTCACCCAGCTCCTTGGTCTCGCCAAGCACAGGAAGCGCAGGGCTGACTAGATGCTGTACGCGTCCACCCTCTTGAAAGTAAACCTCCCTTTGACTACTGTAATCTCCCTCTTTTAGAATCACAACAACCCCTTCGTCTTCGTACTCTAACCCAACTTTTTCCATACCATTTTCATTTCACTTTTTACTTTTTTTTTTTTTCTGGACCTTTGTGCAATATCTGATTTTGGGATGCCGTTGTCTGGCCAGAAGGGGGTTGCATGCAGTACGTAGAGTGTGCGGATGAATTTGGCAGTGCAAAATGTGATGCATACAGGTTAGCTTTCGACGGTGGGCCCCGATTCATCCTCTCATCCAGCTAAAAGGGAAAAAAGGGCTTGCACGACATCTTTCGTGCGGGAAAATATGAGATCTGCTGCCGTGTACAGTACGAGGCAGCCCAATCTACTGTAGACTCGCTCTCGTCCGGCAAAGATTTGGTGACGTACCGAGTCGCTAGGCATCGGCAATATCCTCAAAGGCATGCTCTGTACAGTAATACCACTCTCAGCCGAGTTTGGTAGCGTGCCTCTAGCCAGTACCTCATTGCTTCCGATACGACCGCTTTTCGACCGCTTTGGACCGCATCCAAGAGGCACCAAGGCAGCTTACGTTGGCTGAAAGGGGCAGCGCGGACGTAAGAAGGTCGTTGAGCCGGTCAGATTTGTCGACTGGCTGAGACGGACGAAAGAAAGGCTCTCAGTACGTCCGAAATGGACCGCAGAAAGGGGCGAGAACCCTGAAGATGGCTCCTGTTAAGGAAGAAGCGGATGTACCTAGCTCAAGACGGCATTTGGCACCCCCGTAACTCCGTGAAAGTCTCGAATGGCTGAAATCACACGAGGGTAGGACGGTCGTGTCTGGTTACTTCTAGGATTTAGCGGCGTATGAAGCATGAAAAAGCAATCAGAACTCACCATAAGTCCGGTCGAGAGATTCCGAACAGCGCTACCCGGTCATTACGGGAATGGTACCGTGAGTCTAGATCTGCGCCACCGAGTCTGGACCTGGGCAAAGGGTTTGATGCCGGCCCAGACAATGTGATTGGCCATGCTTTGCTAAGAGACAGAGTCATGAGCTGATTGGATGATATGGACTGAATATGATGGATGGCTTATGGCGAAAAAGGGGTAAGGGGTCAGCGGGAGTGGGCACAGGGTTTGTTCCAATATGATCTCGTCGATCAAGGGAGTGATATACACCAAAATATGGCGGGGTACTGTCATGTTGGCTTGACCATTCGGGAGGACGGGTTGTCCTTATGATCTGGTGGCTTGGGGTGGTAAGGTCATTGGTCTAGACTGCTGATGCGCAGAGTCAAGAATCACGGTTAGGGGATGCGGTACGTTTGATGCAGTAAAAGGGGGGCGGTCACACGGACGGAGGAACAGGGGTCTTTATATGCTGCTCGTAATGGCTGATCTGATGATGCAACTGCCACGCCTTTTCTGACCGGCAACACACCCAAATACGGTACAGTAGTAGGCTATTGTACTGCGGGGCAATTAAGGGACACATGTGATCCGTCAATCTAATGCAACTGGGCGCAGGGCTACTTTGCTAAGCGGGCAAGGATCAGTATGGAAAGAATAGAGCTAGGGTAAGTCAACTGCAGATGGGCTCAGGGTTTCAGGGGTTTGGGGCTCCGGATGCATCCAAAGTGAGTGATTGGCGTAAGCTCCTCTGCAAGAGATTTTCTGTAGATCCGTTCCGTTGGGCCACGGGTCCGGGACATCTGCATGATGGTCTTGATCTTACGAGTGCCTTGATAAGATAGACACAACGAAATGCGGATTCTCTTTGACAGGCGGCTTATCTTATTTTCCTTGACGTCACCCCTGTCACACAAAACTTCAAGTCGTTACGCGTAACCCCTATACGGGACACTCACAGCTTAAACTTTAAAGTAGGTAAAGTTGCAGCCCCTCATACCGTGCAGTGTGATCCAATCCATCCAATCGACCGACCCTCATCAAGCCACACGTGTCCCTCTAATGATCTGGTCTGTATCACAGTTGCATATGGTAAGATCTGATCCCGTCAGGCCAGAACGCCAAGTCTAGGCTTGCAATAAAGATCAATCCCGCCATTCTTTCATGCTCCGTGTGCCAGCCAATCGTATGATTGTTACCAGCCCTGCTGTTTGGCTGTAGCTAGGCTAGCTGTACAGCAGAAATTGCTGCCGCTACAGCGAAAGTTGGAGCTCGTATAGCGAAGCTTTGGACCCCTCTGAAAGGCATAAATAAAGCCGACCTTCGCCAAATCGACCCCCCAAAAGTACCCCCTAACTCCATCTCCTGCCATTTTTACCCCTCGCTTTTTGCCAGCTTTTTAGCTTACCTAACACACGCTCTCGCCCTTTGGCCACATAACGCTCTAGCTTTTACCAACGCTCGCCTTCAGGCAACTTTTGATTTCCGTTTCCCGCGCCTCAGTCCAAAAAACCGAGCCCCAACTCCACAAAAAACGTCAATTCACCCTAACTCCCAAAAAAACCAACCTTCTATCAACATGTCGTGCCAGCCTTTCAACATTGTTTTCACTGACGTCGCTTGCGACAACACCCTGCCCCTCATGGCCGAGACTGCTCCCTGGTCGGTAAGTGCGTGGACTGCTTGCATTCCTGACATGACTTTCTCCGAGTTGCAGGACGCCGAAGCCTCTACCGAACTGATGACCGAGGTTGCTCCTTTCAAGGTGAGCAAGAAGCCCCGTGTCCCTCGCACTGACCTGTCTCTTTCCAAGATCCCCGAGGCCGACACGGCTGCTGCGCTCATGGATGAGCGTGCTCCGTGGGACGAGACTCTCAAGATTGAGGCTCTTCCCGCCAGCGACTTCTCCCTCAGTCTCCGCGACATCACCATGTCCAACGACTTGGTTGCCCTCCTGAGCGAGACAGCTCCCTTTGATGCGTCTGTCTCGCTTCCCTTTGTGGAGGCGCTCGCCGTCACTGCGCCCGCCGCAATGGTTGCTGACGAGTCGGCACCTTGGGAGGCATCCGTCTCGCTTCCGATCGCAGAGGCCCTCAAAGCTGCGCCCGAGGCGTCAATCTTCGAGATCGAAGCTCCTTGGGACGTCACTATTCCCCTAGTTGAAGCTTCTGATGCCTCCTTCGCAAACGACTTCTACATCGTCGACAGCAAGCCCGTAGTGCAGAATGTCACTCCTATGTCTGTTCCAGCCATTGTCCTCATTGCTCCTGAGGACGAGAACACGCAAGAGAAGGAGGGAAAGCGTTTGATTGAAGAGGACAAGCTCCGCGCTGAAGGACCTGCCTTTGAGGCCTTCGTTCAACGCCTTACCTTTGAGCGCTTTGAGCGCGAGGCTCTGGAAGAGGAGGAGAGCCGTGGCATGATCCAGCTCCGCCGCAAGCTCGGCAACGGAAAGAACAAGGCTTCAAGCGTTCCTGCTCGTCGCGTTGACGCGCGAACTGAGTGGCCTGAGGACTTCGAGCCCAAGACTCCTGCGCCTGGCGTTGTGACTGTCATTCCTCCTCACCTCCGTGTCCCCGCACCCAAGGTGCCTGCGCGTCGTGTCGATGCTCGCACCGAGTGGCCTGAGGACTTTGAGAACAAGGAGGCTGAGGAGGTCGTCCGCGTCCCCCGCGCCTCGTCCACTCTCCCTAAGATCCCTGCGCGTCGCGTCGACATGCGTACTGAGTGGCCTGAGGATGTTCCCGCAGCCAAGAAGCCTGCGCGTCGCGTTGATGCTCGTACTGAGTGGCCCGAAGACTTTGAGACCAAGCCCGAGGAGGTTAAGGCTGTTGCCGCTGCTGTTGCTGTCCCCAAGCTGGCCAAGCAGCCTCTTCGTCGCTCTGGTCTCCCTGTCAAGGCTGTTGTTGCCAAGAAGGAGGCCAACCCCGTCGCTGCCAGCACCTCGTACCGCCCTCCCCCTGCTTCGCGCAAGGAGCGTGCTGAGACTGCCTCCAAGCTGCGTGCCCCTGCCGCCACGAGCAAGACTCAGCCCACCGCTGCTGCTCCCGCTAAGGCTCAGACCGTGTCCATCCCTATGAAGAACTGCTCAACTGCCCCTCGTATGCTCCGGTTAGTATTGTTGCGTCTCTTTGACCCAACCTGACCGTGCATCGAGCCTTGGTTTGAGTTGTTCTTCTAACTGACTAACTGACTGTATGCGGTGTATTGCTGCAGTGGTATCCGCTAAATGCGATATCGGAAGCGGTCTAGGACAGTTCATGCTGTTCTCAAAGGGATGGACAGGCCAAGCGATCGGCTCGTGCGGATGTCAAGCGGGAAAGAGAGAAACAAAGGCAGGACAGGGGCCGTCAACGCTTCTCTTCGTCCCTGACTTTCCCCTCGGATTCAAGGGCGCGCACAGTGTGTCTAAGGAATACCTGGCACTGTTGTTCGTCTATCCGGGGCCGGTCAGGGTCAGGATGCGTCACGTGCGCCCGTCCATGGCCAGTTGTGTTCATGCCGACTTGCTCGTACGGATTTAAGGCAGCTCCGGGGTGTCTAAGGATTACCTGGCCTTGGGAGTTTGCTATCCGGATCCGAGTGAGTCTGCACTGACTTTGCCTGCCTGAATGCATGGCGGCTCCGAGGTGTCTTAAGGATTACCTGGCCTCGGAACCGAGTTTGTCTTCTTAGGCCTGGCTCGTCTGGATTCAAGGCAGTCCCGGGGTGTCTAAGGAGTACCTGGCCTTGGGACTTGCTATTCAGAGCCGAGTTGGTCCTCGCTGACGTAACGTACCTGCATTACTCTGGGGTGTCTAAGGAATACCTGGCCTCAGAGTGTTGCCATTCAGTGCAAACGTCCTGGTCAGGAGCGCAGTCTTGGCCATCACGCCTTCCCAGTCGCTGCTGTGATTGGGTGTCGTGTTGCGCGTTGACGCTCATTCCCGCTCCCGCACCGCACGAGCCGCTCGTCTGTTGAGCGTGACATGGCCGGGGGCAAATGTGTGAGTTGCGGTGGCTGCCCTCTCGTGAGTTTCATCCCGGTGAGTACTTCTCCACCCCCGAGTCCCGCGTTTCGCAGTTCTCCTCTGGTTTCGCTCCCCGATTCCACCGGTTCAACCCGGTTCCAATCCTCTATAGCTCCTCTGGCGAGTACCTTTTCGCTTCTTTCTTTTTTCTCTGTTCACAGGCTCCGTGGGTCGTTTACTGGCTTGACCTAGTGCCGATTCCTTGTTAGCGTGCCGATCCAAGCCGGCGAGGAAGGTTTCCTATTCGTCTTGGTCCCGGTTCCGATCTTGTTCTGCGTTTCGTTCTCGGTCCTGGCTGCTCGGATTCTAGCTCCTGTTTCGATTCTTCGTTTTCGGTTTCCGATTCCCGGCTCTTGGCTCTTGGTTCTCGGTCGTGGCTCTGGCTCTCGCTCGTGGTTTTTGCTCTGTGTTCCGTGTCGTGTCGTGTACATACATACCTCCAGTGCTTGTAATAAACAAGTTGCCCCCCTTGCCGATAGCATTGGATGTACAGTTTATTCGGAGCCCGGAGGTCAAATGTGGCTGACTGCGCTAAGTGCTTGGTCCGGTGGCTTCCGGAGGTTCGTAGTCTCGGACTCAGCTGTGACCCCGAAAGTGCTGAACTATTTGATTTCACTCGAGCTTCAACTCTAGTCAGGCAAAAGCTTGACATGTTCCTTTCTTGCATCCAAGTCTTTACAGCATCGATGGTTGCCAAGCTGCTTTTACTGGCCTTGATTATCTGTTCTCCGTCAACGTACTCACTTCCATTGCCAGTCACGAGCGTGGAAAGGACTACCTTTTCGGGACTGGATTGGCTCTATTTTGCAGCACTTTCGACAGAAGAGGGATTCAATCATCTGGTCGATCCGAACAAGCCAGATCTTCGCCGTGGTGACGATCAACTGTGGCAAGCGATGGTGAAGGCCAGAAACGAGGATCCTGGTATGACTTTCACCACCTCGTTGATGACATCGGTGTCCTCAAATGATGGCGAAACGAGCCGGGTCGATTCCTCTCTCCTCGTTGAAAAGGCCTCCTCGTTCGCAAGGAGGAATTTACGCAAAGATCCGGAGATGGTTGCTCGTCTGGCAAAAGCAAGAGCGGAAAGAATGATAGAACTGGGTAGAGAGCTGTCCCGGAAGGAGAACAAGCGCGTCTACAGGTCAGTGCTTCATCGCTACGACGCCGAAAAAGATCCAGAAGGAGCCAAAGCCAGAATTAGGCACTACAGCATGAGAAGGAAGCATAAGGAAGACTTGAACCCGGCTTTGAGAGAGAAAAGACTACAAAAGAAGAAGGAAACCCACAAGAAAAGGTTGGCTGCACTGAACCGTGACAAACAGGCTTTCGAGAACTTCAGGAAGAGGAAAAACGAAATATCTACAAGCCATATCGTAAAGATACGTGAGGATCCAGTCAAGTGGAAAGGACGCCTAACCCGCTTCTACGAGACGAGGAAAGCAAGAAGAGCAAAGAGGCTGGAGCCAGCCTCTCTGCCTGACCTGAACCTTCGTACCCGAACTGATGGAGCACTGGAATAGAGTTGGAGCTCTTAATTGGCTGGGATGAAAGCAAATGGTGATTCCATGTACAGGATATCTGCACTTGATGGTCATGATCCTACAGTCGCTCGACGAGCAACGCGAAACACAACAGTACTACACAGACAGACAGCACTAAGATGATGTAAGACCGTGACACGTTATGATTCCTTTTTTGGTATCGAAAGTTACAAGCTGCCGAGCAAGCAGCAGAGTGGAGAGTCGTTGGGTCTACTGGAGACCGACGTGAGGAGTCGAGACAGACTCAGGGTCTGACTTTGCATTTTGGGCTTGAGTGGGGGGCTTGACAAATGTCTTGATGGGAGTGCCATCCGAGAGAGTATCCTTGACGTATTCAAGTTGGTATCCGGCGATGGAGGGGAGAATGTGGAATCGGATGAGCCAGAAGATGGAGCCGCCAACAAAGATGCCGATCGAGACGGCAGGAGCCATGCCGTACCACATGTTGACATAGACGCTGTCCTCGATGCGCTTTGGTGGGATCCAGGGTGCGATGACAAGGAAGATGGAGATGAGACAGAAGAGCAGGGCTACGGGGAAGGTGGCGCGGAGGGGAGGCGACCATTCTCGTGCCCACCTGGGTCGCCACGAGACGGGCAGGTAGGCGCTCACGAGACCGAGGGAGACAGCAGCGTTGACCACGTTGAGCGGGTAGGAAGAGAGGTTCAGGACAAAGTTGTAGGCGTCTCCCGCAGGTGGAGCAAGGAGGATGATGAGAGTCACAATGACGTGCCATCCGAGGCCGGCGAGAGGAGCCTTGAAGGGTCGGTTGGAGGCGAGCACCTTGCTGAAGGGCACGAGGCCGTCTCGTCCGAGAGCCTGGTTCAGTCGTCCCTGGGAGAAGACGACACTGAACACGTTAGCAATGGCCGAGAGGGCGACAAAGACGGAGAGAGCGCGGCTGGATCGATCACCAAACATGTGCTTGAAGAAGAGGGATGCGATGATCTGTCGGCTCTCGAGGATCTCGTCACGTGGCACGGCAGCAAAGTATGCTACCTGGCAAAGGACGTAGAGGACGGTGATAGAGAGGATAGCAACGGGACCGGCGATCTTCATGGTGCGAATGGGACGCTTGACTTCGGACATGGCATAAAAGATGTTGCTGAATCCGACATAGGACCAGACGGCGTTGTAGATGCAGTTTACGGTTCCGTACACGTCGGATCGGGAACCGGCAAAAGCGTTGGTGAAGTTGTCGGGAGCGGGTGTTTGAGTTCGGCCGGCGAGGGCAGCGAATCCTGCCAAGGAGATGAAGAGGAGGATGACGAGCTTGAGGACGCCGACCACGTTCTGGAATCGAAGGCCCCACTTGAGCATGGTTCCGTGAACGATGAGTGTAATGACGAGAACAGCGGCTCCGATACCTCGCGAGCCCCACTCGCTGTCTACTCCACCGGCGGTGAGCAGGTATTGACCGGCGACGTACGAGTTACCGGCTGCCTGACCGAGAAGAAGTGCCTGTGCGGCGTACATGGTAGCGACGAGGAACTTGGGACGGCGGTAGATGTGGAGGAGGTAGTTGAGCTCGCCTCCGTTGTGTGGCATGGCAGAGGCAAACTCGGCGTACACAAAGTATCCGGTCATGGCGATGACGGCACCGATGAGCCAGTAGATGAGACTCATGCCGACGGATCCACTCTGGTTGAGAATGGTGGAGGTGGTGGCGAACACACCGGTACCGACGATTCGGTTGACAATGAGGAAGGTGGCTGATACCAGGCCGAGCTGGCGGCCCTGGGGAAGCTCCTCTCCGTCCGAGCCCGGCTGCACAGAGGAGGAGAGCGACTCTTGCACCTCTACGTCGTCGCGAAGACCATCCTTGCTGATGCCATGCTGCTGGTCCTTTAGCGACGAGACGGATGCACCGTCTGAGGACGAGGCGGTGGTTACACCTGCCATGTTTGTGGAGAGGATGGCAAGAGGTTGGGAGAGGTGAAGGAGATGGGGATGAAGAGACCACGAGGGAAACGCAAATGTCAGTGAGTGTTTTTATGTGAATGAGCTTGCGTCTCTTGCGATCGTCTGGTTGGCCGCTTGTTGCTTCTGCTATTGGTGTTGCTGCTGCTGCTGCTGCTGCTGCTGCTGCTGCTGCTGCTAATGCTGTCGCTCCATCGGGTGGAGGTGCACATCCTGCCTACTGTACCGTACTGCTGCCATAGCGGGATATGCAAGTTTTCAGCTGTGGTTCGGCAAAATGGCCCAATTTTTTTTTTTCTCCTTTGCTCGCGTTCCGCGTTCCCCCCCGTTCTCTCCGCCCAAACGAACTGAAATTTTGCTAAAACAGGGCAAGCACGCCATTGCAAATCGAAAGGATGCCATGTCTGGCTCTTGCCATTGGGCGCTGATGGACCCTTGCCAAGACGACCTGCATCAAGAGGCGAAGGGGGAACATGGTCTTCCGGTCGCTGACGCCATCCGCAACTCCATCCCCAAGCCGTCAAAGTCGACTTTCCCGAACCATCGACTGAAAGACTGCCAGATCTTTGTCAGGTACGAAAGCGCATGGGCCCTGAATTGCTCACGTGGTCGTCGGTGTTGGTGTTGGCGTTGGCGTTCATGGCGTGTCTGGTCTTGGCGTATATCACACCATATTGGCATGAAAGAGGCAAGTCGTGTGGGTGTGGCGCAGCATGTCTCTTCTTCCCGTTGAAAAAAAGTCACTCATGCAAATGCGAAATCGGGAGAGGGTTGAAATCGGCAAGCACGTGACAAGCTGACACATGCTGACAAATGTACCCGCACGGCACTCGCACGAGATGAGACCCGACCTCCACTTCCCCGCACTTTTTTGATAATTTTATTTTCACACTTTGGATTTGGAAGAGAGCCGACGCGGTGGGCGAGGGGACCAAGTCAGTGAGCGTT
Source organism: Fereydounia khargensis (assembly GCA_026413255.1). Classification (NCBI taxonomy): domain Eukaryota; kingdom Fungi; phylum Basidiomycota; class Ustilaginomycetes; order Urocystidales; family Fereydouniaceae; genus Fereydounia; species Fereydounia khargensis. Next base: position 364,120 of record JAOCZO010000009.1, on the reverse strand, counting down.
CTGGGCGCAGCGCCGTGCTACCCTTCCGCGCTTTCGGACAGCTTTCTCGCTTGCCCTTTCTTGCCGTTGACCTACAGTACCTTGCTAGCGACGTGTGCGGGGGGCGGGGCGGGGAGCAGGAGTGACACTTGCACCTCAACACACTCCACTACACTACCTTGGGTACATTACCTTGGGTAGCTCGCTAACTCCTTTTCAACTCTGTTCCACAACCTTGGTTACGCCATCTTTCGCACAGACCCACGCTGGTGTTGGGCTATAAAACATCTCGCGTCCCCAGCCGTGTTCCTCTGTATCCCCAACCGCAGCCCACCATGACTTCTACTAGCACTACCACAGATTCTAGCAGCGGCAGCCACAACGGCAAGAGCAAATTCTCACCCACCTGGCACCACAAGCCGTGGGCCGAGCTCGACTTTTTCCGGCGCACACTCATCTCCACGGGCATCTTGCAAGACCCATCCGGCTCAGACCGTCCCCCCGTGTTTCCCAAAGATGCTCCTGTCCCCGTTCATCCCGTCTGGGCTCAGCATGCCTGGGTATTCCCCCGTGCCATCCTGCCTCTCCTTGTCCATGCAGCCATCACCCACTTTGCTGGCATCGCCATTCCGGCACTCGTCGCGGGGCCCATCTACTTTTTCTACTTCTTTGCCTACGGCGCAGCCCTCTTTCGTCTCAACTCTCGTATGGGCAAAAAGTACGGCTTCTTCGATGGTACAGCTGAGCGCGACGGTATCCCGGACTCGGACACGACTCATGTGGCTGTCGGTCTAGCCAACGTCATCTTGCTCCGATGCATCTTTGCCTTTGCCGTCATCTACAAGCCCGACGAAATCCCTCTTCCATCACTCTGGCTCCCAATTCAACTCGCTGTCTATGCCATCATTACCGACTTTTGGTTCTACTGGTACCACAGGCTGATGCACGAGGTGCCACAGCTGTGGAGATTCCACCGAAAGCATCACACCACGAAGCATCCTAATGCTGCTCTCGGTGCATACGCCGACCATGAGCAGGAGCTCTTCGACATTCTTGTCATCCCTGTGCTTACCTGGCTCGTGTTCCCAGTCAACTTTGCAACCTGGTGGATCTCCACCGTCTATATCCTCTACATTGAGGCTTCAGGCCACTCGGGCATCCGTGGCTACTTCCAGAACCCTACCGTCTTCTTCCTTCGCTACATTGGCTGCGAGCTCTGCCTCGAGGACCACGATCTCCACCACAGACAGGGCTGGAAAAAGTCTGGCAACTATGGCAAACAGACTCGTCTCTGGGACGCCCTCTTCGGCACCATGAAGCCTAGAATCGAAGGCACGGCCGACAAGATTGACTGGAACAGCAAGATCTACTTGTGCTAAGACCAGGACGCCCTCATGACCGCTCAGTCTCTCCCTCTGCAGTATTTATTCACTTCTTGTACCAATTCCATTAATTTGACACTTTGACGCATTGCCTTTGGTCTGTGGTCCCTCTTCAAGCTACGAGCAAAGGGGCGCAAACAAGCGAATGGGTGGTGTCGGATGGGTCCACTGCATCAGTAGCGTCGGCCATAGTCGTCCTCATCACGGCGCTCATAGCCGCCGCCACGCCCGCCGCTGCTGTACTCATTTCGCTCGTACCTGTTCCCACTGCCGAATTCGTTTTCGTCATTATTGTTGAATCGGCGGCCATTGTTGTTGTCGTCATAGTCATTGTTGTTGTTGTTGAATCGACGATCACTGTCACCAAACCTGTTTTCCTCTTGGCGGCCTCCGTACTCGTTCCTTCCACCTCCAAAGCGGTCCTCGTCCCGACGCTCACCACCTCCGTACTCAGTCCTGCCTCCTCCTCCAGAGTTGAAGCGGTCCTCATCGTTGCGGCGTCCGTAGCTCTCCTGACGTCGGTCATTGTCGTCAAACCTGTTTCCTCCATCGTAGCTATTGTTGTTGTTATACTCCTGACGGCCACCATAACTCTCTTGGCGGCGGTCCTCGTCGAAGCGGTTGTTGTTGTTGTTGTACTCCTGACGGCCATAGCTCTCCTGCCTTCGGTCGTCATCAAAGCGGTTGCTGCCGCTGTTGTTGTTGTACTCTTGACGTCGGTCGTCGTCAAAGCGGTTATTGTTGTTGTTGTGTTCGTAGCGACCCTCATTCTGCTGCCTGCCGTATTCCTGCTGCTGGTGTTGCTGAGGGCGCGACTGCTGGTGCTGCTGCTGCTGCTGCTGGTAGTTGGACTGCTGCTGCGCCTGGAGCGTCTGCTGTGGCTTTTTGTCGTCCAGGTTGAGCGTGTTGAGTACGCCAGCAACCACATCAGCGCCAGGTGCATTGGACAGAAGCCCACCAGGCTTGACCAGACCGGCAATACCCTCGTTGGCGGCCGAGTACTTCTTGGCCTGTGCATCGGCAGCGGCAATCGTGTTACCACCCGAGATGCCGTCCGTGTTGTTGCGGTGGTTCAAGATGGCATCCCTCTCCAGACGGCGAAGCACCTCATCCTTTTCGTTGCCGTGCGAATTGATCCAGACGTCAACATGCTTGAGCATGTCGGCCTGCACTGGCGTTGGGCGGTCAGCAACGTAGACAGGGTGGTGAAGCGCAGTGCAGACGCGGTCAGCAACCTCGCGCGGGTTGATGCCCTCGTCATCCCAGGCCTCCACTACAGCCTGGACGGTGTGGCGGACAATGATCTGGGCAATCTGCCCAGCGGGAGCGTTGAGAATGTTTCCAAAGTGGTCCTTGGCGAGCATACTGTGGGTGGGGTCACTAGCGTTCTCGTCGTTGAACACGATGGTCTGGTCATGGTTGTCGACAACGGCGGCGCTGGCTTCAAAGAGACCCTTGATGACAGTGTCAATGATCGGGGCCATGACGGGCTCGAGAGTTGCACAGACAAAGACGGTGAGGTTGTTGGTGGCCGAGTCGAGTGCATCATCCAGGCCGGGGATTCGGTCAATCACACCAGAGATGGTGCGAGCAATATCATCGTGGATGCGGAGAGTCTCCATGATAAAGTCGTGGACCTCCTCGTTGCTAATGTCGAGCGGGTTCATCTCCTGGGCCTTCTTCTGGAGCTCTTCGAGGCGGTTGACCTTGTTGTCGGCTTCCTGCTCGTTGTTCTCGTTGCCATCGCCCTTGTCCTTGCTGAGCAGAAGCTTGAGAGCGGAACGGAGGAGAGAGCTGTCCTTGCCCTTGCCGGCACCAAGACGAGCACTCATGTCCTGGACGCTGTTCTGGGAGAGCTTGTCCTCGGCAGTGCCGAGCATGGAGTGCATGAAATCGGCACCACCAAAGCTGCCAGTGACAATGGGGCTGACCTCACGACCGTTGGGGGCACGGATGCGGACGCGATCACCAACATGGGTAAAGACACGGTCATAGCCGAGATGGTTGAGGGCGACCTCAATGTAGTTGCTGTGGGCGGCAAAGTCCTCGAGCGTGTGGAGGGCAGTGCCAAGAAGGCGGAGCGACTCCCACTCGTCGTGCTCGTTGTGCTTACCCGATCGGCCGAGCTCGATGGCACGGATGAGGTTGTCCTTGATGAAGCGGGCGGCAGTGTCAAACTCGCGGCCCTCGGTGGCGATGTAGTTCTTCATACCATTGCCCTGGTCAATCTCGAGCTCGCGCGGGTCAAGAGGGCCCCGGAGCTTGTCGTAGTTGGCCACGACTCGAGGGTCGCTTCCCTTGTCGTCGGGGTAGCCAGTTGGGTTGTCAATGTGCTCGACAGTGAGGTAGTTCCCGAGACGCTCCGGGGTGACCTCAAACTCGCGGGTGGCATAGCCAAACTCGAGGAAGCCAAGCACGGCGACAACGTTGACGATGCGAGCGGCGGGGAGGATCTTGAGTGCCGAGACATCGACGGCCTGGGACATGTCACGCAGCCAGTTGCCAAAATAGATGCGGGCGACGTCGGTCTTGGAGAACTTCTTGCCGCCGTGCTTGCCGCCGCTAAAGATGGCACCAATGATACCGGCACTGGCAGCCGACTTGACGAGGGTCTCGATGACATTCTCAATGTCTCCATGGAGGAAGTTGCGGCCAAAGACACCAGATGCCTCAGATACGGTTCCCGAGCCGAAAGCAGCCACGGGGGAGGCAGAGAAGGCGAGGATGAGGAGGAGGGAGAAGAGGAGACAGGGTAGCGTTGATGACGCTGTAGATCGGGTCATAGCTAAGGTGTATATGTGCGTGCGAGAGTGTGTAGAGTGTGAATGAGAGGGAAAAGGATGCGAGAAGGTCTTGGTGGTGAGGAGTAAGATAAGAAGGAAGGGCTGGGGAGGAGAAGGAAGGGCTGAGTCGATGCTGCAGTGGTCCCTTTCTCTTTCTCTTCAGGGCAGAAGGGCGAAGGAATAAAGCTGGAGCGTTGGCAGGTCCCCGAGAGCCTAGCCTAAAGTGGTGAGTGCAGTCAGTCTTTCTAAAGTCACACCCACACTGATGCTCTCCTAGGTCTCTCCGCTCACGCTGAAAGTAAGGTTGGGGCCAGCAAGTCGCTCGGGCCAGGTGCCAAAAAGAAAAGTGTTGTTCTGTCTGTCTGTCTGTCAGTCTGGCTGGGCGGGCGTGTGGGCTGAGGGTCGTGTTTCACTTTTGCTCTGCCAGTCACAGTCACAGCCCCACCGCACACGACAGTCGGGCATGCGCTGGGGCCTCGACACGAGTTCTATTTTTTGTTTGCTGCCTTTCACGCGTGATTACATGGCCTGTGCTCTTTCGTACGGGAAGGGAGGGCGCCCATCACCGATCTCATCTCACATTCGGATTCTGACCCGATGAGTGACGAAAAATACATACGGAACGAACGGGCAGGAGGCGCGCGGGATCAGAAAAAATTCGCCCGGCTGACATCACCTGGCATCGGAAACCAACACGGAACCACTGGCGGAGGGAAAGGTCAGGGATCAAGGAGTGCGCGCGCGTCTCTGTCTGCCAAGACAAATTCTCCATACAAGCGAGGCCAACAGAGCCGGCCTCCCCAAAGCCAGCGCGTCACAATCGCAGTCACAATCCGAGTTTGTCACGGCCACACGCCAGCGAGCAAATTCGCCGAAGCGCCGTTTGAATTGAGCGATGCCAAAACATCACACACGCCTTTTCTTCCTTGCCCTCTTTCCCATTTAACTTACAGTACTTGGCTCTCTGCCTCTGTGGACTTGCCTCTTGCGCCTGCGCTTGCTCGCCGCGATCGCGTTCGTGTTCGGTTCCATCCGATGGTTCACGTTGGCCAAGAACAGCCACCCTTCGGCTTGGGCCAGCATCCGACATGCGAGTCAACTCTCGTCTCCAGTTTACTGCAGAAGAGCTCAGCTCAGCCAACCAGCTTTCGCTCATCCCCATCCATCCATGCACCCCAGCCCCCCAATGTGTCTCTCTCGCAGTCCCCCAAACCATGCAGCTAGGTCTCTGACTGTGACTGTGACCATAGCCTGTACACCGTGGGGACCCCGTATCCCTGCCATACCCTTCCCCACGCTCTCCGACCTGTACGGCATCAGTGTGATGGCATCCAACCAGAGCGAGCTAGATTCATGCATCCAAGCCTTGCGCTCATTCGGAAGGGGGACCGGAACGAGTGTCTCTCATCTTTCCCCTTTCTGGCTGCTCGCTCGCATGGTTCGCTTCAGACCGACAGACATAGCAAGCCAGCAAGCGAGAGCATCTTCTTCCTCTCCCTTCCTCCTCGAGAGAGTCAGAGCTCGTGTCCGTATGGTTTTTCAGTTCTATAAGATCCCTTGAGCTTTGCCCACCCCGACTCACTTTCTTTCTCCCCACACTGTGCCATTCTCTTCCCCCATCTCTCCGACGCACCATGTCTTCTGACGACGAGAAGAAGGTTGACAACAATGGTCTCAACCAGACCACCTCCGTGACCGCCTCGGCCACCGACATCGAATCGTCTCCCATCAAGGGCGATACCCAGCTCGATCTCGACAGGAAGCTCGCCAACCCGCTCAAGACACTCTGTAAGTACCCAACAACTCGGCAGCCGGCTCGCCACACTCTCTTCTTTTGCTGACCGACCCGCTGGATGAATGCGTTTGCGCAGCCCGTGAGGATGCATCCAAGCGTGCCCGTGCCTTTGCGGAACAGGCTGGTCTCTCCGAGCTCGGCGACGTCTTTGCCAAGGCTGGTCTCGTGGCTCGCGACCCCGAGTTGTTCGAGTCCATCCCAGAACTCGACGAGGACGACCGCAACTGTCTCCGCCGTGAGACTACCCACCGCTGGGACCATCCCAAGCAGCTCTACATGCTTGTCATCTGCTGCTCCCTCGGTGCTGTCGTCCAGGGCATGGACCAGTCTGTCATCAACGGCGCAAACCTTTTCTATCCGGAAACATTCGGCATCGAGAACGAGTCAAGCTGGTTCATCGGTATCATCAACTCAGCTCCCTACTTTAGCTGTGCCCTTCTCGCCTGCTGGGTCACCGAGCCCTGGAACCACTACTTTGGCCGTCGCGGTGCTATCTTCATCAGCTGCACCATCGCATTCGCAACCTGCATCTGGGCTGGTGTCACCCACACATGGTGGCATCTCATCATCTCGAGAATCTTCCTCGGATTTGGTATTGCCCCCAAGAGTGCTACGGTTCCCATCTACGCTGCCGAGACTGTCCCTGCCCAGATCCGCGGTGGTCTCGTAATGCAATGGCAGCTCTGGACCGCGTTCGGTATCATGCTTGGCTATGTTGCCGACATTGCTTTCTACAACGTGCCCGACAGCTCTGGTATCAATGGTCTCAACTGGCGTCTCATGCTCGGAAGCGCTGCCCTCCCTCCCATCTTTGTTCTCATCCTCGTCTACATGTCTCCCGAGTCGCCGCGCTGGTACATCTCCAAGGGTCGCTACAACGACGCGTACAAGGCCATGGCACGCATTCGCAACACACCTCTCCAGGCCGCCCGTGACGTCTACGCAGCCTACGAGGGTGTTCTCGCTGAAGAGGAGGTGGCCAAGATCGGCAAGTCGCGTCTCCGTTTCCTCGACCTTTTCACCGTGCCCCGCATCCGCAAGGGAACCCAGTCCGCCACATTTGTCATGTTTATGCAGCAATTCTGCGGTATCAACGTAAGTATTCTCCCCTCATCTTGTCCGCTGAGTTCTGCTGTCTCATCGTACTGACTTTCACATATCATACTGACTGCCATTTGCACCATTTCGTCGTCTTGTAGGTCAATGCGTACTACAGCAGTTCTATTTTCCAAACCGCGGGAGCCACTGAGATAGCCGCGCTCGGCGCTTCGCTCGGATGGGGCTCTGTTAATTGGCTGGCCGGATTCCCCGCTATTTGGACTATTGACAAGCTCGGAAGGCGTGGTCTGCTCCTCATTGGCTTTCCACTTATGTCCATTTTCCTGTTCTGGACGGCGTTCTCGTTCTATATCGAGGATCAGACCGCTCGTATCGGTATGGTTGCTGTTGGAACATACCTGCACTGTCTCGCATACAGCCCAACCGAGGGTCCTGTCCCCTTCACCTACTCATCCGAGTCGTTCCCGCTTGCCCACCGTACGATTGGAATGACTTGGGCCGTATCAGTCTGCTGGTTCTTTAACGGAAGTGAGTTGTCAAACGCATTGAAACGTCTCTTTCACAGCCACGTCTGACCAGCTCCCTTCATCTCAACACTTTCTCACACACAGTTCTATCGCTCACCTTCCCGGCACTTACTGAGGCATTCACCGAGACGGGTGCCTTTTCCTGGTACGCGGCCTGGAATATCTTCGGCTTTGTGTACACCTACTTTTTGCTGCCAGAGACCAAATCGCTCACGCTCGAGGAGCTGGATGCCGTGTTCTCCGTCTCAAATCGCAAGCACGCCAACTACTACTGGAACAAGGTTCGTAGCAAAAAGTATTTGCTTTCCGAAACGATAGAGATGGCTGACTGACCCTCTGCCGCCCGCTTGTTTTGCACTACAGCTTCCTTGGTACACGGCCAAGTTTATGCGGCGAAACCCATCCGAGTTCGAGCCACTTTATGAGCACGAAAGACTGTCCGAGGAGGAGAGGCGGGCGAAGGGCACGTTTGCTCCCGCCGCAGCCGGTCACTAGAGTGGCTGACTGGCTAGTCTCGAGCTACTATTCTCTATTGAAAGCCCCGTGATTCGACCACTGTATGAATGTTTGTATGTTTACTGTAGCGCGGAAGAAGACATTGTTTGTCAAACCAAATCAAATCGATACCGAGTACAGCAGTGACGCAATATGACCTGCTGAGGAGAAAGCGCCAATCTGGTGATCAAGCAGAACATGGGCCAACCGGGAGCAAGGATACAGTATGTGTTTTAGGTCTAGTTTAGTCCCGGACGCTGCCCAAACCTACGCCTCGGGTGTGGCTTTTCACTGTAGCCTCGGAGCACCGAAATGTTTCTCGTATCGGACGGCTCGGACTCGGAGCGTTCACCACCAACTGGCTCTTGAGAATGCTGGAGCAGAATCGAGGCCAATGGATGGGGTAGTGAGTGCTGGCGAAAGGATGATAAAACCCCCGCATCCTCCCCATGTCGACTCTTTTCAAGCCATCCAACAGCAATGCGCGGGCTCAGCTTATTCTCCCTTTGGCTCCTCTTGTCTGTCTCTGCCTTGGTGGTCCAGGTCAAGGCAGGTGACGACATCGTTGTCTTTGCCAACAGCCTGGTAAACCGAAACTGGTTCGATAAGGCCACCAGGACAATGGAAGATGTAAAGCAGTTTCTGAACGAGTAAGTCATACTGCCGTGCGGTCATGCATGCCGAAAGAATGTTTCTCATCAAGTCCTTTTGATCCTCCTTTTGCACCCAAGAGCAAAACAAGGACACAATCTGGCACAGTTGACCCCCGAACAGGCTAACAAGTTCATGACCGACAATCTTAAGGCTCAAAGGGAGCCTTGGTACCTGGAAAGTGACTGGGAGGAGTATCGCTCCGGCCTGTTGAACTTTGTCCTTCGTGGCTCTAAGCAGAAGGATTCTTCTGGGCACGCCCTGGGATATCTGTAAGTGACCAAAGCTCAGGCCAACTCGGCTCGCTGCCAAAAAGCAAGCAAAACTGACTCCAGCGTGGGATCGAAATAGCGAAAAAGCTGTCGCAGCTACTAAAGCGTGAGTAAAATACGCTGAATCTCATGTGGCTCATGGTATAAAGCCTTGATCCTGACTAAAGTACCTCGTTGACTGTCAACAACATACATTTCTCTACCTCTGTCTAACACATTCAGAGCGAGGGCCAGGCTCGAAAGTCCAGACGGACTGCGGTACCAGCTTAATGCCGGAACAAATGATCCGTTCTGGATCATTCACACCCTTGAAGGTGTCCAACTACCGCCAGAGAGCAAAGTGGTTTCCATTCCGGATAATGCTGGACACGCATCGACGTCTACACGCGCCCCAAAAAGGAGATTCTGGTCTCGTTTCCCTCTTAAGCTTTGATTGACTAGTCTCTTGTGTCTCTTTAGAGTAGCTCCATCCTTCTCTACTTTTTTCGCTTACAAAAAGTGTATGATCTCCAAGTCTCGCCAAAATTGCAACTTCCTGTCATGATTCAACGCGTGATGCAAGTGAAGGAGGGTGTTGTTCTCGGTTTGAACTTCCTCGCTTCGGACGAAGGGGAACGATTGCTCCAGCAGCCGCCGGTCAGTAGAGAAGCTGCCAACTGATCGTTCTCAACCTTATTTGTTGAAAGCCCCGTGATGGGACCGATGTACAGTATCAATGCACTGGACGGACTGTATGTATTGTGTACTACTGTATAACACAGAGCAAGTCCATGTGCTTTTTTCTTTCATTGTCAATCGACCCAAGTCAAGTCCCTCCGGCCTTCCTCCGGCCTTCGGAAAGTCTCGCATCTCGGATGGCTCGGACTCTGAGCGATTAGCATCTGCCCGCTCCTGGCAATGCGGGAGCACAATTGAGGCCAATGGCTGGATGGCGTAAGCATGATAAAAGAAGCGTCTTTCCTCCCACCCAGTCGGCTCTTTTCGATGCTACCAGCAATGATGCGTGGATTCACCTTACTCTCCCTTTGGCTCCTCCTCTCTGCCTTTGTCGTAATGTTTCAGGTCATGGCAGGTGGCGAAGCTTTCTTTCCAAACACCGCTGCAAACCGAGACTGGTTCGAGAAAGCTACTTGGACAATGCATGATGTGTTGCACTTTTCGGACGTGTGAGTCATAGTTCCACTGCCATGATCGAGCTCCGTCATGCATCTACTGTATGAATGGACTCACATTCTTAACTCCCACCTAAGCCTTCACTCGGATGACTTTCTCGAAGAGTATACTGCTCCACGAGCATATGAAGCAATGACGCGGCTATACCGGCATGCAAGGGGGGACTGGTACATGGAAGAACAATGGCAAAAGTATCGCACTGACCTGCTCAACTACGTTCTTGGGCACCCAAGAAATCCGGATAGGCGTTTGGATGCGCTCGGCGCACGTATTCAGATTTTGTGAGCAGGGAAAGATCGCTTGGCTGCGTCACGCTTCGCAATGATTTCACTTACAGTGAACGTTGAACAAAAACAGGAGAGGGATTCTGACTGACACCGTCAAGTGAGTCAACCTCGTCAGTATAAGTGCTGCTTCCCAAATTCTGATTCCCATGCATTGCTTTTGTTGCCTTTCCCGTCTTGGGAATTCTCGGCATCCATCTCCTGTTTAGCGCCGCGAACAACCTAAACAGCCCCGAGGGACTCCGATATGCGTTCCGCGATAACTCTGATGATCATTTCTGGCTCTTTCACAACAGTCCGTATGCGGTAGGAAGAGATTGGGAGGCTCGGCTCCGAGGGCCACCGGATCGCATCGACGTCTAGATCATGGGCATGCTCTCAAGCTCATGCCGCTTCGCCTCTCCGATTTTCTGAATCGCTGATCCATGCCCATAGAACTTCAGAATCAATCTTTTGCCTCAATGGCATAAGTCCTTGCTTGTGATTACAGTGCAATATGATCAGACGGTTCGAAGCGAGAATGTGCCAGTGCAGCTTCCAGTTGCCTATTGTCATTCGTCATTTCGGACGACTGCGTCTCGGACTTCTTGTATCGGGGCTTCGAGTCTCGGGGCTCCGTTCACACAGCACACTGCTTTGGAGCACTGTGGCTGAAGCAAGCCACAAGTAGATAAATACATTGCAAGCGTGGATTCTCCCTCTGCTTTTCTATTTGCATCTTCAAAATGCGCTTGATCATCTTTATCACCTTCCTTCTTTTCGCTATCTATGCACAAGCAGCCGAAAATTTCCTCATCTTTGAGGCAAGCACCAAGAACGAGGATTGGTTCAACAAGGCCACCCAATCCATTCTGGATGTTCGAAATTTTATCAGAGACACGTACGTCACCCATGACTGCCAAACAGTACGTTTAGGGAAACTGATTCATCGAGTCTAACATATTGTACTTTAGCCTTGAAGAGCCAAATGGAGAGCAAAGGCTGAAACAACTCGGCCTTCGGAATGCCCCGAACGCCATGATGAAGGGAAGGTTCTCCAGTAACAAGTTTGTGCAAAACTCGCCCACTTGGAGGTCCTATCGTCTCGGTCTGTTTGATATTGTCTACAAGACCGGTTTCAACAATGGCGTGAGGACACTGTGAGTCTAAAAGATCAGCTGAATTAGCACACAAAGCCCTGTCTGACAATGGTGGAGCAAACTAGCCACAACCTTTGGGCTGACACAGACAAGTGAGTCACAACAGCACCCAGACGTGTCTGTGCAAGTATCTGAAAACCCTCTCAACTTGTGAATATCTTCAGTGCTCGTCGTCAAATGTTAGACAATAAGGAACTCCGGTATCACATGGATGGCAGGGCTTTTGTGAACGACCAGTTCCTCTTCCGCCATGATTCGCCATTTGGAGTACGTTATCCTTCGGGTAACAAAGGGGCACTGAAGGGACCAGAGTATCGACTGGTCACGGAGGATTACCATCCTCCGCCCCCTCCCAGAGCTCTGCCTGTAATCACAAGGAAACGGCCAAAGTGGTACTCTTGGCTTCCTTGGCTCCGCAACCACTAGTTCCCGAAGACAATGCGTACAGTTCTCGTCAATGTTGTTCAATTTGTTATGAAAAAGTGACTTGTGATATTGCCTCTTAAACGTGCTGGTCCTTTAAAATCAGCTCTATCCCTGGCTCCTGCTCTCGGTACAATGATACAGTACTTCTCGGAGCGGATATCAAACCAGACGTTGAGATTGGGAAAAAGCCACCAGCCATGGCTCGTTCTTCGATACACCCACACAGATTGAGCAGCAAGTCGGACAAATTTCTGTCGGATTGCCCGGACCTCGGACTCACGGGTGCTGTTCCACGGATCAGCCTAGACACGCTTCTGGTCACCCTAGAGGAACGGAAGATTGTGAGGATAAATACAGTGAAATCTCTACTCTGGGAGATCCGGCCAGCCAGAACGTCGTCTTCTTTCAACCATGCGAGCTTTCATATGGCTTACGATTCTTCTTTTGACAGCCGTCGCGGCTCAGGTGAAGGCAGGTGAACAGTACCTAGTCTTGAGCAATTCGCCGGCCAATCTGGCTTGGTTTAGGTCCGCCATCAAGTCTATGTTTGATGTCCAGCAGTTCCTCAACTTCTGGTAAGCCGAATACTCTCATGCGCTCCAGAGAGGAGTGAACTCACAACCTCTCGACGCTAAAGTGAGCATAACAAGATCAAGATTGATACTCTCAATCCTGAATTTCCTCACGAGTTGTCTAGTTTCTTGTACGGGAGGACAGACCAGCTATACCGCGATCCAAAATGGACCTCCTATCGGTATTTCCTTCTGAAGTTTATTCTCGGTAACCGCGGTGATGAAAACCGTGTCGGGACCATTCCTCGGAGAAAAGCAATCTTGTGAGTTCTCGAGGAACCACAGTAGATTGTGGTAGCTTGCGTAATGACCAGCCCAAGAAACAGCCTTCGTCTTTTGCAAGCGACTGTAGAGTGAGTGAAGGGTCATCCGAGTTTAGGAATCACCGCACTGAACTCACTCCTCCCTCATCATAGAGCACAGTCGAGCCTGCTAGCGAAACGAAGTATCGAATTCAAGCCGGATGAATTAGAGACAAACCTGTTCATCTTGTCGCACTTTTATCCGAAAGAAACCGGAACCGCACTTGGCAAGAGCGAGCACACACCCCCGGACTTTTCGCTTGTTGAAGCTCAAATGTGAAGCAGAAAGCAATCTAAAACTGAGCCCGGCTCCAAGCCCGAATCAGACCGGTCAGGCTCCTAGAGCCTGCAACTTTACAAAAGGATGACAGATGGGAGCGATGGCTCCGCCAAGAGGACTCATCCCCACCATGGTCCGACTCATCCCTTCATCGAAAGTCTAGTAAACGTACATGTGTCCGACGTGCTAATTCTATGGTTCAGAGTCACATGAGCATTTTCCTTTCTTGTCAATGGGCATGGATATACTGTACAGTACTGAATAGTACAGAACAAAACCACTGTACTGTATGGCTGTATTGTAGGGACGCGAAACGCCTCGGTAGTCTCCTTCAGAGAATGGCGACTTTAGATAGTCACGTGTTTATACTGTAACCTTGCCACGATAGCCTTGAGCGGGCCTCTCACGGCCACGGATCCAAGCCTCTGCTTGTGGCTCGGATAGTTTCGTCCGGAAGCTGATTGTCTTAACGGGATCAGAGCTTGAGTTGCTTCCCTTTCGCCCCAACCTGGACAAGGCCCAACGATCCGAATGTGGCCTGCCTTTGTACAATGATCGTTTAGCTCGGATGTTCCAACTCGGACGTCGGGTCGGAGCGAGGTCTCCAAAGCCTCGAAACACTGGAACTGGAGCCAACGTAAGCAACATTCTTCGCGGCATGGTCATCAGCATGGTCATCAGCATGGTCAGCGAGCATAAATACTAGCTAAACCATGACCCGCATCAGCCCCGTTCCCCCCAAGAAAAATGCGCGCATTACCCTTTCCATACATTTGCCTGATTCTGGCGGTTGTTTCCCACGCTGGAGCATCTTTCCTAGAGTTCCCAAACACGGAAGCTAACCGAAACTGGTTTCAGCGGGCAATCCAGTCCATGACAGAGGTCAAGCAGTTCCTCATGCAAGCGTACGTCCTTTCTTCCGCACAAACATGCAACGGTAGAGCTAAAAGCGTGCTGCCTTTTCCCCGACCCCTAGCAAGGATCTCGGCCTCAATGTTCGATACCTGACCCCTAGCAAGGATCTCGGCCTCAATGTTCGATACCTGACCCCTGAGGAAGCCGACCGTATGAGGGCTTCTTCCAGCGGCCAAGGCCAGGTCACTGACCTCGAATCCCAATGGGGCCAGTACCGCGTAGGTCTTTTTAGACAAGTGCTAGTAGATCTTAAGAACTCGAATACCCCAGGTGCGCTGGAACGGCGTCTAAGGTCGCTGTAAGTACAGCTTGCTTTTGGATATCCGCTCTCGACCCACCACGGGAACAGCTAGAGCTGACCTGAAGGCTACCACATTCCAGTGATTTGCTGATGGACCACACAAAAAGGTGAACAATCAGAAACGAGAGATCTTGGTGCTGTGGACTGACTAGCCGACGACGTGATTCTCCACAGTGCCAAGCACATCATGCTGGACAAAGGATCTGTCCGATTCAGAACGGATGTCGCTCTGGTTGATCAGTTCGTTCTGCGCCACGACAGCATGCCGGGACAGGCAGGACCTCTCCGTGGTCCTCCTGACTTTAAGATTGAAGAAGAGCCGGATTCACCACCATTTGGACGACTTAGACTTCCTTCGCCTCAGCCAAACGCCGTGAACGCAGGCCCTTGGCGTCAGGATCAAAGCCGCGATTTCAGCGAGTGGGACATTACAAGCTCTGCACCTTCCTCGCCTTGGGCAACGTCGTCTCGAAAACAGTAATCTGTATCACTTGTAGTTTGAATGACTCATACTGTATCTAAAGCGTTGGAAAATTAACAGTAATGCATTTGTCTTAGTCGAAAGATAAGAGCACAGTTTAAAGCTGACTCCCGTGCCAGCTCCCTGCTGCCCCCTTGTCAGCTCTCATGTAGTGTGAAGCCGTTTTCAATCTCCCTAGACAACAGTACAGTACACATACGCCTAGTGAAGATATGAGCTGTGTTTCTCATCCGAGAGTGAATGATCATACAGTAACTTCTCTCCAAGCCGTGATCACTTCATCTTGGTCGGCAATTTTCATATCTCGGACATCGAACGTCGGATCGGAGCTTCAGGCTCGGAGGATGGCTGCCTTCCCCCATAATCGTGGTCTCGGAGGATCATCGACAAATGGTATACCATCGCGGGCACGGACCTAGCCGAATCAAAATAGTGAGTCTGTGAAGATAGAAAGACGCCCGGTTCTTGCTGGTACTGTCCTGTACTGTGTTTCTCTTGCAACTCAAATGCGTGTCTACCACCTGCTTTCCCTCTGGCTTTTTGTCGCTATTCTGCCTTTTGTGGCGCAAGTCAAGGTGGGCGAGGACTACCTGGTCTTCACTAACACTAATGGGAACAAAGCATGGTTCAAGAAAGCTATCGAGTCAATGCTGGACGTGAGAACCTTTCTCATGAATGCGTAAGTCGCTTAGAAAATGCGTACCAGGATGGCTGTATTGACGCTTGTCCCGGTGCACCTGCAGCGCAAAGGAAGGGAAACATTTCAAGATATTCACCCCAGATGAGCTCCATCAGCTGATGATGCTCCATCAGCCAAAGAAGGGAGTGACCTACAATTCTGAACAATGGAAAAGCTACCGTATCGGACTATTGAGGAAAACGACTATGGGGTTAAAAGAATCGAAAAACCCGCAAGCTTTCGATCTTCGCATGAAGAACCTGTGAGTAGAGGCAGTTTGACTTGCTCCCCTATTGCCTTTGATGATGATGCCTGACGTTGATGCTATGCCGAACCAGGGACGAGCTTATCGATCAAACGAAAGGGTAGGTCAGATGAAAATATACAGTATTTACTATATTTGAAGAAAGAGTCTTTCTCAATCATTTGGCAAACTTTTGATTTACAGCGCTCAAAGCGATTTGGCAAAACGCAAAGTCATCCGTTTCAGACTCGACAATCACGCTCATTCCGACCAGTTCTTCTGGACCCACAACCCGCATAGCGATCCGGGACCTCTCCATCTTCAAGGACCGCCTGACTTTTTCTTCGTCGAAATTCCCGGAAGATACAAGAAGTTTCATACGTACACGGGCCCTGAGGTCGAGTTGACCACTCTATCACCGAGGGAGGCGGATCAAAGCCTGGATCCGAGTCAATAGCTGAGGCCAATTGTACCACGGGTCCAATTTGTCCATGACGGCTGACTTTGACCTCTGTTTCTTCCTTGTCCTTACCTCATTCAGACTACTACTAAGCGCCAAAGTTATTTGAATAGTCATAATCATTGTTGAATCAGCAAAAATTGTTTAATCGCTGTAGCCATCGTTGGAATGCCAAGATCCTGACTGATTCACCGCCCATGGTTCGGATTTTCAGCATTTGACGGCTCCTTGGCAAGTGGCGTTCTTGACACCCAAAGGTCTGGAACGTAGAGTGAGTAGCGCGGAATAGTCCGTGCATTTCGGAAGAAAGGGGCTCCTTTCCGCTCTATCGAAGACTGACTCCGAGATGAGGTGAGAATGATGGACTGAAACAGGGCTTGATCACGTTATTCTTCGCCATAGCTATCCTGATCATTGCTATTCTCCAAGCGTTTCCGTATCTGATCAGCATGAGCTCACCCTTGACGTGATCCCGAAGCTCTAGCTCGAGCTACAGTCTGAGCTCAGAAGCTGCTCGGCAAACCGGAACACCGAACGATTTCCTGACAGTGTTGCTACACTTGATGCCTTTGACGAAGAGGGCCCTTGGCCTCGAAGGCATAAATGGCCGCCCCAAGCTGTCCTGGCTGGATAGAATCTGCCCATCCCCTAGCAAATATGCGCTTCACACTCTCTCTCAGCTTTACTATCATTTTAATCTTCGTTGACCTGGTTCCAGCGACGTGTTCGGGGAATCTATTTGGGCTTGTTCAGTCAGAACATAGCCAGCGATGGCTAGAGAATGCGATTGAGTCCATGAAGGAGGTGCAACACTATGTGTAAGTTCGTTTTCCTCTCTTTACAACATGATGAAAACAGACTGAACAGTTCCGTCGGCACCTCAGCGCAACGACTGAGCCCAAGCTACCGTACCATGGTCTGGACGTGAATGAACTTTCTCATGACTTTGAAGCCAAGGCCGCAGGAAAAGGACTGAAAGATCGAGATCCCATCTATGCCGGCTTTGATTGGAAAGAGTACCGTCGCCGAATGCTTTATTCTCTCGTGAAGGACTTTGCTCCCACTCAACCAGACGGGAGACCAAGAGAACCTTCCAGAATGGGTCCAGAGAAGATGTTCGACTTGCGCAAGTCGCGCTTGTGAGTACTGCGTTCTGAACCGTCCTTCAACGCCATTCTGACTATCGAATTAAAACAGCGACTTTTTGATCGAACATTCTACGGAGTAAGTTTCACGCAACTTTTGGCGTTGCTCAATACTAACTGGAAATACTGTGTTATACTTCAGATTTAAGGAGCGGCTGAAAGAAGAGGGCGAGGTTGTATTGGACCCACTGATCAATTCCGAGGGCAACGCA
Source organism: Fereydounia khargensis (assembly GCA_026413255.1). Lineage (NCBI taxonomy): Eukaryota > Fungi > Basidiomycota > Ustilaginomycetes > Urocystidales > Fereydouniaceae > Fereydounia > Fereydounia khargensis. Next base: position 346,564 of record JAOCZO010000009.1, on the reverse strand, counting down.
TTCCTCTTTTTCCATTGGGGGGCCAACGGCTTGGAACGAGGTCTCAAAAACCATCCCCTGTTCTCTGAGGTGGACGGGAAGAGATTATGGGCAACAAAGGATGAAGCCCTCCCTGTGATCCTTCCTTGGAAGTCCGCTTGGGTTCTTGGCCTCAACCGATTCTGGCCGCCTCCAGCAGAGCCAAAGGTCGCTGAGCCCCCAAGCCTGCCAGATCAGGTCAAAGGTGACTGGGGTGGTGTTCAACGACTGATCAAAGTCGAGTCCGGATCGCGCTAGCTACTGCGCAATGTGGTTGCGGGAGACGCGCACGGTCCAGTAATGTATTCAGTAGATTTGTTGAGCGACTCGGAACTGAGTTGAGAACAAGTTTTTCATCTCTTCTGCATCGTCTCTGTCTTTGGGATAAACGAGCTCTCTAGTTGGCTTGATGCTATCACACTTCTCTGCTGGTCCGAGCTCGCTCCAGTCCGAGTGATGTTCGGGTTGCTTCGGACAGTGATGGCACTGTACATGCCACGAAACGTGGCTTTTCTCTAACGGCCGATGGTCTTGTCTGCGTCCGAGCCGAGTCAATGAGGCGCTCTGGGCCAGCTAAAGTACTGCATGTTCGTGAGACGTGGACAATAGAGCGAAACAATCGAAGAAAGACGAGGGAGGGGCTACAGTATATTAGGTACTGCACGATATTAGTTTCTATTTCTGCCTTTCTTCATTCCTCTCGCCGAAAGTCAACATTATCGTCGCGCTTCTTTGCGACCATGCAACTGACCTTCCTCATTATCTCGATCCTTTTCTCGCTTTCTCCTCTCTTAACGCCCGTATCGGGAGCGGCACCACAGTACGACCTGGTCATTTACGATGACATTGGAGGTTTTTCCAGGGAGTGGCTAAATACTGCTTTGGAATCGATGGAAGACGTCAAGGAAGAGCTGTACGTCCGATATATGTCCGTTCTATGTGACTTCTGACCTAAATCAGCTACACTTTCAGCAAGAGAATCAAGGCTATTCCGAATGGAATAGACCCATCTCACGCCGATAGGGTGTCGGGCGAATACGAACTGCGTGCCCGATCAAGATCCTCTCGCAAGAGTCCGTTCTACTTGTCGGATCCCTGGCAGTCATACCGACAGAATTTATTTAACCGGATCATAGGGCAGCCTCTTGAGGGTGTTGTCTCACTGAAACTCTACCGAGAAAGCGAAGCTGGAAACTTGTGAGCCCCGAGCCATATCTTTGGAGACCTCCTTGTCTGAAGCAACAGCCACTGATGCACCACATACTGCATCACAAAATACTCGGCAAATGCAGGGACAATCTCATTGAGTCCACGAAGAGGTGAGTCCCAAACGATACACTTTGACCTCATTCAACGTCGAGTTCTAAAGACGTGACTTGAGCACAGGGTTAGAAATGCTTTGATGAAAGACGGGGAGTGGCGCTACAACCCCAACCCCGAACGCGACTCGAGTGTTGGGGGCTGGTTTGCATTTTACCACCTTGGGAAAGACAGCCTCATCAGATACCTTTCGGATAGGCTGCATCCATTCTTTCTTGAGCTGGATGGACGCTTCAAGCCCCTGTTAAGTCCAGCCGGTGACGAGCCCCTCATGAAGCCGGGCGAAGGGTCAAGCGTTTCAAACCTGAACGGATGGAAGGTGCAGAAGGGCGCTCGTTCAGGATCCAAAGGCAAAGACGTCCTCTCACACCCGCTCGGAGCTAGAAGAAACTTTGGCTAGCCCATTCAAGCTTTCCATCTCCGGTCCCGCATGGCCCAGATCAGCATCGCCTTGAATCACCATCGATTGCTTTTGGTTCCTGCGAATCTAATACACATCTTTGACAGGGCTCGTTCGAATCGATAGCGAAGTGGGGTGGGTGAAGCTGATTGCAGAGGCTGAATCTGGCCTGTAAGACAAAATGTACAAGTACGGGGCAGTTTTTCGATGTCCCCTCCTTTGTGTTGCAACTACTGTAGCTCCCTTTTTCGTGTAAACCTGTCTGCAGCCATGCGTCTATCATTTGCTCACATTAGCATTATTCTGTCCCCTCTTGTCCTTCTGCAGCCCGTCTTTGGTACCGATGACGGCCCATATCTCACCATTTACAACGACTTTACAGGCATGAGTATAGATTGGCTCGAAACAGCTATCACATCGATGGAACAGGTGTCAAAAGAGGTGTAGGTACATATCGCGCCAGTATATAGGTACGAGCGCTGTTGCTGACCACTGAGAGCTCAGAATCAGAATCAAGGTGGCTGATAGCAGGAGGAAGGGTATGTTTGTCCCCGTTGTTGCATACAAGTACGAGAAACGTGCCCAATCACTCTTTGGCCCGAGACATTCAAAACTCTTCCACTTGGCATTTTGGCGACAATATCGACTAAGGCTTTTCGATCGATTGCTCCAGGAGGTTCCTGAGGGCGTGGATCCAAGAGTTTACAGGCAACTTGAGCTCCAGCTCTTGTAAGCCACACTATCCGTTACAATCTCTCATCTGAATCCATCCCATGCTAATATCGAGCACTTGATGAAATGCCAAAAAAAGTGATGGCCTCATCCAGGACACAAAAAAGTGGGTTTTGGTCATCTCTCACACGCTCGCGATCCGCGACTGACAGACTCGTGAACCTCAGGGTGAAGGCTACAGTGGAGAGAGAGGGAAAATGGCGCTTCAACCTCGAATCGTCCGATCAGAGTCCATTTGCGAGAACACGTACAGGGGAAGACAGCATTCTCAAGGGTATGTCCCACTACCCACTCTTCCTGGAGCGGGACGGTCGCCGTAGATCCATTTCGGACCCTCAAGAGCTTGGGATGGCGGCTGGCGACGGAGACGAGGTTCCAGCCAATTTGATCCGAAGCTCGACCGCAGGGGCCTCTTCGTCTGATACCACGGGAAAGGGAACCCTCTCGCGCTGGTTCGGTCGCAAACACAATTGAACATAGTCAGCCTCCGCTATCCTGCGCAGAGCTAGATGTCGGAGCTCGGCTTGAAGCACAGCTCGGGAGGTGGCGTTCGGAGTAGAGAATAAAGGGGGGAGAGGCACCCCACCAGTGCCCACAAAGCTGGTGTATCTCAAGATCGAAAGAATGATTATAGATTATTCAGCGCCTATCGCTCCTGCAGAGAACGGAGCCCAGATTCCGGCCTCGTTCCATCGATAAGGGTTCAATGCAGGTGGCTCAATGCAATTCGTGTACTGTATCTAACATCTGGTCGCCCCCAAACGAGGCGCTCTCTAAGGAGCTGGAAAGGCTGATGATGAGATAGACCCCATGTATTTGGCTGCAGAAGCTCAGGGACAAGCACAGTTCAGTACAGGTGATATCCTTCCTTCTCTCTCACCGATAATCACCCTTCTTTCTCTCTCACCGAAAGTACAGCTTTTGTGTCGAACTCTCCCTCATCATGCGCCTTACTTACGTTATAGCCTTGATCGTTCTTCCGGTCCTTGCTGCTTGTACTGCTTCGATTGACCTTGAAGAGCCGTTCGTGAAGATCGATATCACTCCGAAATCGGTCGATTGGTTCCAACTTGCCCTCGATTCTATGGTAGAAGTGAGGAGCTATCTGTAAGTTTGCATCTCTCGTCATGGCTGTATTCCAACGGTGTCAATGTGCTGATGTATGAATAGGAGGCGAACAGAAACCGAAAGGCATATAACCCACGAGGGCCTGAATGTCGATGATGTAGCCAGAGGATTTGAAGAGACCGCCCGATCCGGCACCAGGCCAGCAATGTTTGCATACTTTTCAGATGGATGGCAAAAATATCGAGGCGCACTGATTGAGGAGATGGTGCGTTCGATACCTGAAACATCCACAGTTCACGACGCCTACTCCCAAAGACGCTATGAACTGTGAGTTACTCTACAGGACTGTGCTCCTTTTTTCATCGAGTACTGCGTCTGAAGCGTCTAACGTAACCTTAACGCAATCAGAGACAGTCTCATCACTAGTACCTTAGCGTAAGTTTGAGGTTGTGAACTATGATATGCAAAAGTACTCAACTCAATTTTGCTGGCAGGGCTCGAAATCGAATGATCACGACACGAACATGGCGCGCAAGCGTCTGGAACAACAGAGACGAATTCTTCAGGCGCCACTACTACGGTAGCCTCGCCATCGTTAATCCGAGCCATCACTTCAACATCGAGATGGGAGGAAATACCGAGTGGATGTCGGAAGCTGTTCTCCGTCGCTCAATCGAAAGAATCAAGATTGTGAAGGAGGCACGTGCTGCAGCTCGACGTCGTGCCCAGTCCGTGGCCGAGCGTAAGGCAAGAAGTTGGCGCTGGCTTCGTGTCGGCCGCAACTAGGCAAAGTCTGTTCCGCCACCGCTCTTCGAAAGCCTTTTGGTTTTTCCAGCCTAGTTTAGTTCCGAATACTTCAATGCAGTGGGGGCTTGGCTTGATGCGATTCTCGGAGCAAGCCTGGGAAAACTTCCAACGTCTGTATGGGCCCCAGACCACAAACTGATCCTTTCAGTAGAGATTGCAGAAACGATCTCGAAGAAATAAAACTTGTGACTTTACTTCATCCACATACAGAGTGCTCAACCTGTTCACGCAAACCTGTTCTAGTCATGCTGATAGCCGAAATCAAGGTAAAGTACTGCAAGCCTACTGGGTGGCTATCTATCCGTTTCCCAAAGACGCTCGTAACAGTCTCGTCCCTCCGACCCCCCTTCACATCGTATTTCCGGATCCTCTAAGCAACGAATTTTGCCTCTCCCTGTCCAAAGCATCTCAAAGATTCTCTAAAAGTCATGCTCATAGATTCCGTAAATAGTATGAAACTCAGTGTAGTTCCGATCCTACTGTAGATTCGGAGCGGAGGATGTCTGGGAGCCGCGCCGTTCGAAAACGTGACGATCAAGACCTCAACGGACGTACGGTAGACAGACTGGACCTACTGTTCATCCTGTCTGAACCCAGCGAAGTCTCGGAGCGAGTGACTAGCGTGATATGATCAATATGAATGAAGGGTCATTGATGCCCGTTTCAGACAGCTGGTGCATGCCGTTTTGTGGTCGCTCCACTTTCGGGGCAATACCAATCAAGCCACTTTCCGAGCACGATTTCGTCGGCCGAAGCAGCTAGCCACTCTGCAAGTGAAGCGATCTCGGAACAGTCTGTATGTTCCGATCCGATATGGTCGGGACCGACTGTTTACGATGCTCTCATGAGAGATGGAGTGCTCTGATGAGAGGGAAAGTTATGATAAATACAATGTATCCCACTGGCGATGTCTCAGCTAGCAACAAATTATCCACGTGCAGAGCTCTGTTACAGTCATGCATCATACTCCTGCCCTTATAGTCATCTTGCTCTTTGCTCTCACCACTTCCATATCTGTGGTCTTTGGTGAGGGTGAGGTCGAGCTCTTCATGATCCATGGTAACGATGCTGCGAAGAATTGGTTCAACAAAGCGGTAGCGTCGATGGACGCGGTTCAGGATGAATTGTAAGAGTCGTGCTCGTTTTCACTATTGAGCCTCGCTGATCCCTAGAAAGAATAAGTATATCTCCCGTGCAAAAGGTAAATGCTGGCAAGCGTTTTGATGTGGATACTCTGGCAAAAGCGATGGAGACTCGCCTCAGCTCTGAGCCTGGAAACCTACCTCGAAATGCTTTGTCCGAGCAATGGCGGGTGTACCGGCATAGATTGCTCAATGACGTACTGGCTCCCGTACCTTCCGACGAGAAGGACGCCACAGGCTTCTTCTACAAGAATTTGGATGACTTGTAAGTCGGAGACCCCTGATCCCAACTTGTTGCCATAGAGAAAGGAATGAACCAACACAGGTCGAATTGGCTTGAGCTAGCAACTATCTGCGCATGGCAACAAACTCGTACGTCATTGTTGAGCTCCAAGACTTTGCTCCCGCACATGTTGTATTCCACTGACCTGGTCAACGAATCTAGCGTTTTCAATATGGTCAAAGTGGGCAGTTGGGGTTACAGTCCCCGTACTAAGAATCTTTTCGCCCCACATGGCCATTATTTCTTTGACAAGCACATGAACAAAGGAGGTCTCAGTAGGAGCCACCCGGACCATCCCTTCCAGATTGTTCGTCTCGATGGCGGTATCCGTAGAACGGAAGAGTGGTGGGACACGAGAGCGGAGGACCTAGCAGCTGGTGAAGCGCCAGTGCAAGGACCAATCTCCACTCTGACCCACAACCCCTCCTCAGCGGACACGAAACCGTCTTCAGAGATGAAGGCTAAAGGCAAGAGCAAACTATGGCCATCGCGCTGGCGTGGTCGGAGCAGCAAGTAGATCCACCGCAGGTGCGTCTCTCACTGAGTTGCTTGTAGTGTACAGTACGCAATGGCTCATACGAGGCAACGTCAACAGGTCTGCTACAGTATGCAGAAACGTGTACCCCTCGCGTAGTCTGGTCGCTTGAATCCAAGTTTCGCCGTTCCATTTCCTTGGTGCCTGCCTTCTGAAGCCGGTGAGGGGGATACAACTGGAGTCCGTGTGAGCTTGCATGCATGGACGCCTGCCACGCTCGCGTCTTGGAATGCACGACGGTGATTTTCTTGGTCTTGGCATCGTTGCTTGGCAGTCTTGCCAAAATTCTCCGAGGAGGAATTTTTGGAAACCAACCTGTCAAGTATGGCGCACGTCTAAGCTATCAGCCAGCGATATCGATCGAAGAAAGGGGTTGCAACTACGAGTCACTGGGCCTTTCATCGAATATCTTCGGGCAGAGTGAATGTCATTGCGCTCTGGTTGGTGCGATAGTGTCCTCCCTATCGATCATCCCTTCTAGCAGATACTGACTAGAACGAGACAGAGCGCGAGTGAGAGCAAACGTCCAGCAGCTCATCGTGCGGCGGCAAGGACGAGCGAGAGGAGCTCATACAGCGGCAATGCTTATAGTGGCTTCGAAAGAGGATATGTCATGACGGAGTATACGGTATAAAAGGCGCGGATCAGCGTGTTGACGTCGCCCGATTATCCTTCATCCTAAAAGCAACAATGCGCGCCGCCCTCCTACTTGTCTTGACGTTGCTCACTAGCGCGTCCAGTGCGCCCCTCACGCCATCAAGCGTGACAACGTCCTCAGTGTCTTCAGCACTTTCGCGTACCTACGACTACGTTATTGCTGGTGGTGGGCTGACAGGTCTGACCGTAGCAGCCCGGCTGACCGAGGATCCGGACGTGAGTGTGCTAGTCATCGAGCAAGGGCAAGATTGTACAGGCGATGCAAGGTTCGACGACGTGCGCACATACGGACAAGCATTCTGCGACAAGTCTGGTGACGAGCTGGACCACTGTATGTTCTCCAACCCGGTTCCTTGGCGTCAAGATGAAGCGGGACAGAAGGGTCTCCTGATGGTAGCCGGCAAAATGCTGTCGGGATCAGGTGGATTGAATGGCGCTTCTTGGACACACGGCGCACGCACCCAGTATGATACACTAAAGTATCTGACTGGAGACGATTCATGGTCATTCGACGGCCTCATCCCGCTCATTCAGGACGTTGAGCGATTCCATGCACCAGACGAGCGCCTCCGATCGCTGGGAGCTGACTATATCCCTTCTGTCCATGGCATGAGCGGCGGTCTCAACGTCTCGTTTGCGCAAGGCATGTTCTCCGGCCCGCCTCAGCTTGCACACGAGGCATCACTGACTTACTTCAACATGAGTACCAACCGAGACCTCGCATCTGGTGACGTGTCTGGCGCCTCGTTCATTCCCAATATGCTAGACCCAGACGCCAAGCAGATGCGCGCGAGCCCGCTTTCCGTTTACATCAAGCCAATCGAGTACGAGCGACCCAACTTGGTCATCCTGACAGGTCAGCGTGTCATCGGTATTGACTGGAATGAAGGTGAATCTGCCACAGCCAAGGGTGTCAGGTTCCAGGCTTCAAGCGACGCGGAAGTGCATTCGGTCTCAGCGGGACGAGAGGTCATCCTGGCTGCAGGTGCGCAGCAGACACCACAGTTGCTCGAGCTCAGTGGCGTGGGGGACCCGGAGGTACTCGCTAGCGCCGGTATTCCCCTCCGCGTTGACCTCCCTGCGGTCGGACGACACTTGCAGGAACAAACCAAGACCACGCTCACCTTCACCACCCGCAACGATGTGGCTATTGGAGGCTCAGGTCCGGCTAACTCTGTCGCCTTCCCTCTGGCTTCTCAGCTGCTTGGCGCTGAAACGGACGCTGTCTTCGAGTCCACAATCTCTTCACTTCAGTCTTATTCTGCCGAGTTGGAGCAGCGCGGGCTAGTCGCAAACGGCAGTGCCACGGCCGAATTCCTTCGCATTCAACTCAACGGCCTACGCGAGGAGGCTGAAGGGGCAGCTGAGATCTTCTACACGGCCGACCCTGACACAGGCACCGTGGGCGCTGATTTGTGGAACCTGATCGTAATGGCCCGCGGAACGGTGCACGTTTCATCCTCTGACCCATGGATCCACCCTCGCATTGAGCCAAGCTACTTTGGACACCCACTCGATCTGCAGCTCCAGACTAGGGCTGCAATGGCCACGCGGGGTGTCTACAACACGAGTCCGCTCGCTGAGGCCGTGGGCAACGAGGTCGAGCCGGGACTCGAGAGCGTACCGCTGGATGCGGATGAAGATTCTTGGACAGAGTGGGTTCGTCAGTCGTTCACTAGTGTCTGGCATCCTATCGCTACTTGTGTAAGTCGCTTCCGAACACCGCACTGAATGAGTGTGATGCTGACACCAGTTTCATCATGCAGGCAATGATGAAGCAGGAGTACGGCGGATGCGTCGACCCTCACGGTCGCGTATACGGCACACAGAACGTGCGAGTTGTGGACGCCTCTATCTTGCCTATCCAGCTCAGCTCTCACCTCTCCGGATCACTCTATGGGATGGCGGAGAAGCTAGCTGCGTCCATCAAACAGGGTCTTTAAGTTAGATGAGAGGGGAGAGAACTGCGCATTGGCGTAAGGAGGGATGGGGATACATTCATTCGGGGGAAAAGAGCCCAACTGCAAAATCACTCGCACTTCCACTGCTTCAGCTTCGCCTTGAGGGTCTGGAGCGGCTTGTCGCCCTTGCAATAGTGAACTAGTTCGTATCCGTATCCAGGAGAGCAGGTGAATCCTTCGCGCGTGAGGTTATCTCTGACGCTCCAAGCAGTGCCCCAGTCAGCGCTGCACTGGATCTTGCCGTCCTTGGCCTGAATATCAAACTTGGCTTTGCGGGTCGAGTGAGGCTGAAAACGTTCGCAGTGCCAGCGATCACGTTGGTTCCAAGCCCAGGCGATATCGTGGCCGTCCCCGGAAGGACAATTGTAGTTGTCACAGTGACAACCGGACGCAGCAAGAGCTTCGCGTGTACGCTGCTGTCTTCCACGAGAGACGGTGCAGATGATGTATCCGTCCGAGCATCCAATCTTGAAGTCCACCTGATCGCGCTTATTGTGACTACGACCGTCACAGTAGCTCTTCACTTTATCCCAGTCGTGATGCTGGTGATCATCGCGACGGGGACAGTCCCAGCTACGAGAGCCGGTCGACTTACAGTCATAGCCATGAGACTTGAACCAGCCGACAGCGTCGGACGCGCGCGAATGGTCAAAGTAGCAGTCACGCGAGTCGCTGCCGCCGTGCACGTGCAGCCTGTCTCGGTCGCGGTCAGGCTGAGGCACTGCTTGAACGAGTGAGAGAATGGTGAAAAGAGCGATGAGACGGAGGATGGACAACATCGTTGATCGTTGAAGTGAGGAGGATGGGGGCTGCAACTCCGATTGATGCTGAGGCTGGATATATATCTAGCAGCAATGCCCTGTAAGGTCCGCTTGGGGGGGGGGGGGCGTGCAGTGTGACTCAGCAGCCTTTTTACGCGCACGCAGTGGCATGCCTTCGTGTACTATGGTGCGGCGTGGTCTGTGTCCGCACACAAGACGGTACGATGGAGGCGGTGCAAGCAGGCTCAGTCATGCATTCCCTAGGCGTGTCGTCGTCCCCGTTTCGGTCCCGGAGCTGATAGACGGGGAAGGAGTGGAACAGCAGACGGTTTCCAATCCAATCCATGATCTCTCTCTAACTTCTTGAAAGACGTTGTCATTAACCAAAGCAGAGCAAAAGCGAAAAAGGCTGACTGATCCCATACATGCACATACTGGAGCTACAAATGAAGACTGAGGTCGAGACCGTTCTCGTCCCTATTCTCGTCCTTGCCTACCCCCTGCCTTCTAAAAGAAGAGGTAGCCTCGTCCGAGACAGCGGGTCCCTTGCGCAGCAAAGGTTGCTCGGTCGGATCGCTGACGCCACCGACCTCCTCCACCGGTCGTTGGCCATACCTGCGTTTTGAGCTCACCTCTGCCTCATCCACTAGCACAGTGGATCCACGAGCACGAGTACGAGCTAGCTTAACCTGACGCAGGTACGAATGCCATTGATCGATTTTTACTTGTGCGGCTTTGAGCCGAGCTTCCTGGAGTTTAGACTCGTCCACAATTACAGATGAGCGCTGCCGATCAAGCTCGTTACGACTGGCAAATTCTGCACGACGTCGCTGCACGTACCCCGCGGTGTACTGCTCTGCCGGTGTAACGCCGTTCAGCTCCCTAGCTTCAAAGTTTGGATGGGCAACCTGAAAAGGCTTATTTGCGAGCCGGCTCAGTTCCGGATTGGAATATTCAGCCCAAGGTATTCTTTCCTGGATGGAACTCTGGCGGCCAGTTATATCCATTAAAGGTGTAAATTCGATCTGGTTCGTCTTTGGGTTGAACGTTGGCCTGAGAAGAGTATCAGCCTGTATCATCCGCTTCAGGACTCCATCTTTCACCTTCAATAAGGAGGCTACCTTCGCAACGTCAAAATTAGGCACCAAGTGCCCATCGGGACCCCTAATTAGGACCGGGCTCATGTCGTCCTTTAGCAAGGGCACCAGCTGGTCCTGAAACCTCATCGATGAAGGAGACCATGGTTCCATTGCGATAGTGCCTCTCAACGCTGCACCGGTGTCTTGGTTGAGGAGAAACTTGATCCCATTCGAAACGTAGCGGTCAATGTCCTGGTTCGAGTACGTGGCAGGGGCATGAGCTAGAAAGCTTTGCACGAGTGCAGGGCTGTCCCATGCTTGTACGAGGAAAAAGCCGGCACAGAAGCCTAGTAGAACGATATGAAACCTCATTTCTGTGTTGCGGTCGAGAGGAAAGAGAGATACTTGCCAAACCTTGATATACTGTACTGTACAGTGAAAAGAGATACAAGGGTCTTCTTATCAGTCCGAAAGGCAATTGTCTCGGAGGATTGAGCGGCTTGCTTCGGACACTCGGCTCGGAGCTGTTCGGCTCCTTTCGGACGTGGCGCAACCATTGGCTTTCAGCCACATGTTTGAATCCTTTCATGGCATTGCAAAGCTACAAATGAAGTCCGAGATCGAGGTCATTGTGCGGACTACCATAATCGGGGCCGTGGTTTGAGTCGATATCCGTTCCGAAACGAGAGAGCATGTCACGCTCTCCCGGCTCAAACGTGGCTGGCCCAGCTTCGATAACGTTCGACTGGTACTTCAGCCCGAGAAACTTGTCCCACTCGCGGGGAAGCCGTTTCTTCACCATTGAGTTGAAGGTCACAAGCCTTCTGGGGCCGGTTTCAGTGTAATCGGGACTATAGACGTCGGGTAGCCTGAGGCCTTGCAGTTCGGGGTAGGAAAAGCTAGAGTGTGCAATCTGGTCATGTACGATGGGCCTGTTGAATCGTCCTCTGTTCACACCCTCTTTGGGTACCTGCTCAAAAAAAAAGTCTTGCTCTGGTTCGGAGAAGGTATGTTCAGTCGGATGTACCCAAGAACGGTAGGGCGAATCAGAGGTTGACGTTGCTCTTCGGATGGGATGCAGAGTCCTCTGGGGACGCAGGTATCGGAAGCCTTGAAACTTGTCCGCAAATCCTGTGACTGGTTTCAACTCGACCATGTCAAAGTTGGGGACGACTTCATTGTTTGAGCTTGTCACAAAGAGAGGTTTCAAGTTGGAGTCGAGGAGAGGAACCACCACTTTTCGGCCTTCGTACCCCTGACTGTTGAAGATGGGAGTTTTCCAAGGATGATTGTCTCGAAGCGGCGCAGTGATATCGGGAGCAGCATTCAGGATGAACTTGATGGAATTGACAACGTACTTTCGAAGCTCCTCTGGAGTGTACCTCGGTGAGGTATTGACAAATTCGTCTAGTTCTTTACCGTACAGTGCATCCATCACTTCGTCTCCTTTTACTGCAATCGATTTGGTGGGACAAAGGAGTACGAGGATGAATACAAAGAGATTTCTCATTTTGTATCAGATCGTGTGAGGCTCGAGATGGAAACATATACACAGTCGTACAGCTTTCTTGTAAGCGGAACCAGTAAGTGAAAGTTGTTTTGCTCAGGATTCCCTAGACAAGCGGGCTTCATAATCTCGGAGCGTCAGAATCAGAGAGTGCTACCTCAAGGACCGAGACTGGGCAAGAGATGGTCCGATCAAACATGAGCGGGGTGTGGCGGTAATGATCCGTTCAGTGTCAAAGGTGAAGACTGAGGTCCACATCACTAAGCGAGTGGCTCTGGCCACTTGCATCCTTTGTGCCCTCCTCGGAGCTTGATGTGAAACGAGAAAGCAAGTCATTTTCAGTGGGTCGTATTGCCTCGGGGTCCTGCTTGTACCCAAGAAAATGAACCCAGTCACGCCTAGATCGTCCGCCCGCCCTATCCAAGAGTGTTGGTCGAGACACCAACCTTCTTGGTCCCTTACCAACGTATCCGGGGCTATAGATGTCGGTAAACACGAGTCCCTTCAGGACTGGGTTCGAGAAGGAGTCATCGACAGTCTGATCGATGATCTGGTGATATAGCCCTTGGTGCCTAACGATCCCTCTCAAAGGTATTCTACTACGGATCGCTACCTGTTCTGGGTCAGAAAACTCGTGAAAGGTGTCGTACACCCAAGAGGCCTGAGACGGTGTTCTGCCGACAGGACGATATATGCGTTCAGGACGAAGGTATCGAAGCTGTTGGCCATTTCCACTCTGTATGGTGTCGGTTTTGAGCTCAACAAGGTCAAAGTTGGGAACCAAGTCGTTCGGCCTTCCGACAAAAAGAGGCTTGAAATCGTTGTCGAGAAGGGGAACGAGCACCTTGTGCAATTGGTGCGTCTGGTCGTTGGCAGAATAGAACTTGTTCTTCCACGTATGCGTCGTGTAGATAGGTCGGTTGATATCCGGAGCCACATTCAGGAGAAACTTGATCGAGTTGACCACATATCCTTGAAGCTCTTCGGGCGTGTATTCCGGTAACGCTTTCATGAATTCATCGAGCTCAAGGCCAAAACAAGATTCCATCAGCGACTTGGAAGACCCGATAGTAGTCTTCATAAGGTGTGAAACCAGCAAGGAAATGAGGAGCAGACCTTTCATTGTTGCATGTGCAGGATAGTATGGTGGTAAGGACAAAGAGGGGACGGAACTCCAGACGGTCATCCCGCATTTGAGTCAGCTCAGCCAGCAACAACACCAGCTACCAAAGCCACTAAAAATGCAAGATCAAAGCTCAACTGCCCTCACGGGACAAACTTAAATGCAGCAATTTTGGTCCGAGAGTCTATCACTGCTCGCAAAGGAAGTAATTGGCTGAAGAAAACTGTGACTATCAGGAGCACGATACGCGCTAGAGGCGAAGCTCAAGATCCAGGTGACTTGTCGAAGTATCTCGGAGCTCTGTCCTTGCCTTCTTCGAACTGGGTTCCTTCCTGGAGAGTAGCTCAATCGGGGTATCAGCAGATGGCTGTGGAGAGGGTATGAAAACAGCTGGTCTTCTGCGACGTTCTCGTTGCTGCTCGTATGCAAAGAAATGATCCCAGTCGCGTTTGAAGCTGACACCCCCGTACTTCTCGCCAGTCGTTCGAACAACTAAAGGCCTTGGTCCTTCTCCTACGTAGCCAGGACTATAGAGGTCCTGAAATTCGAGACATTTGAGTCGGGGATTAGCGAAAGAAGGATGTGCAAGCTGATCGAAGACAGGCATTCCGTAGCTTCTTGTTCTCACTGCACCATGAAATGGTACCAGGGCTTGCACAGCTTCCTTTTCTTGCTGTGTAAGGTCTCGGTGTTTTGTGTATGCCCAAGAGGTACCAGGAACATTGTTCTCAGTTGGACGGAGTATCGCTTGCGGGACAAGATAATGCTTTCCGTGCGTCTGGCGAGCAGAAGTCGTTTGCATGTTGAGCTCTACAACATCAAAGTTAGGCACTCGGTATTTGTTCTTCCCAGTTAGGAAGAGAGGCTTGAATTCATCGTCAAGAAGCGGAACGATAAGGCTTAGTCTTCCCTGTGCCGAACCCCCAGGTTCAAACATCCTGGTCCTCCAGAGATGAAAGTCGGATCTCGGATTGGAAATCGCGGGAGCTGCGTTGAGAACAAACTTGATTGAGTTTGCGACATACTGCTGCAGCTCGTCCGATGTGTAGCTTGGAAGCTGGGTAAGGTACTCGAGTCTCTCACGTCCATATAATGTTTCCATCACAGATCGCGGAGTTCCTCCAGTTATCCCAATGAAGAGAATGAGCAAAGAAGCAAGAGTACGAAGCAACTTGCTGCTGATGCTGAGGCTCGTGAAACGGGAGACCATGTCGAATGTAAAGGTGATGAAGACTGAGCTGTGAATGCAACCGAGTTACATTCCTTTATAAACGGAATCGTTGCATCTCCTAGGAGTGAGATTATACAGGATCGCAAAGCGTTTCAGAGCTCCGAGAAGGCTTGACCAACTCGGACGTCCGAGAGGAGACAAGCGCGAGGGCAGGAGCAAACAAAGAGAAGATCCGAGCATCTGCTCGTGCCCGGGCCCTATGAGAGGCTTTCGGAGGCTCTTTAAGAAAGGTCTAAAATGGTTCGCACTCTAACTTGCAGCTACTGATAGAGATCAATATCAACTCGCTTGCCGGGTATTCCCGGAAGATGGACTAGAATTAAAAAAGGTGTAATGCTGAGGGGTCCGAGTCTATACTGTAGGTCTCAGAGGTGAAGCTCGAGATCAAGCTCACGCAACCTGGGATCTTCGAGATCTAATCTGGGCTTCTTTTTGCTGGGTTCAAATAGTGAGAGCAAATCCAGCTCGGCAGATGGCTGTTGCGCAGGAATGGGGTGAGCAGGTCGATCTTGCAGTACTTTTTGCTGCTTTAAGCCAAAGAAATGTTCCCAGTCGCGATGGAATTTGACGAGCGGCTTGCCATCGTTGTAAGCTCCAGAGACCAGCTTTCTCGGCCCTTTTCCAACGTATCCAGGGCTATAAATGTCTGGATACGTGAGACCTTTGAGATTGGGGTTGGCAAATGATGGGTGTGCGATCTGGTCAATGGCTGCTTTCGATAATCTTCGTTCCCTCTTGAGACCATGAAACGGCACTTGAGCGAGGATAGCTTCTTTTTCTGTATATGTGAGGAGCTGATGTGTTCTGTATAGCCACGAGTTGTTTCTACTCTTCGTGATAGTTGGACGAAGTATCGCTTCCGGGCGAAGATAGTGCATTCCGATTTCATCGCGAGTGGTTGGAGTTATGTGCATTTGAAGCTGGACGACATCAAAATTGGGGACTTGGACGTTGTGCTTCCCAGTCACAAAGAGGGGCTTGAAGTCATCGTCAAGAAGAGGGACAATGAGTCTGTATAACAGAGCCTTTGGATGATCGGCTGTATGTATGGCGGTGAACCACGGATGAGGGTATAAACGCGGGGAGGTGATATCAGGTGCTGCGTTGAGAACAAACTTGATTGAGTTTACTACGTATTTTTCGAGCTCCTCCGACGTGTAGCGCGCAGGACGTGAGGTGAGAAACTCCTTCAGCTCTCCTCCGTAAAGCCTGTCCATCCCAGATCGTGAAGCGCCCATGGCGGTCCCTATGAGGTGAAAAATTACGAACAGAACAACAACAAGCAAATTCATCGTAAAGCCCGAAGTTTGTAGATGTAAAATGTGATACAGGAAGTGTCAGTAGCTGTGTGAACTGGGATGAGACCAATGACTACTGTATATGAATGTTTTGTTGAGAGCCGATAAGAGTAGTCACTGAGTCGAAGGCGTTCCCGATCAGGACTCCGAAGGCTTGACCATTTCGGACGTCCGAGCTGGAGCCGAGGCGTGTCAGAAATCAGCGGACGATTGTTCGGCAGCCTGTTGATCGTGCTCGAACCGCCAAGGGTGGCTTTTCGAGCGTCGCCAAGCAGCATTGAGCCGACAAATGAGGACCACCTGGGAACGCGGCTACAGGCTAAGATCAGTGTTGATTCCACTCTCGGAGGGCTCGATGTCCTGGGCTGTTTGCTCTCGGAATCCCCGGGAACTGGATCCGAAGCTCGATAGCAAGTCTAGTTCGGGGACCCGAGGGGGCTGTTCCCTAGCCAAAAAGTGATCCCAGTTGCGTGAAAAAGTGTGTGGAAAGTCAGAACCGATGGTCTGTCGAACAAGCGGTCTGGGTCCTTTGCCATTGTATCCAGGGCTGTAGATATCAGCGAGGACAAGACCGAGCAGGTCGGAACGAGCGAAGGAGGGATGCGCAATCTGCTCAGATACGGGCTTTCTGCCTCCCCCCCTCTCTCGCTTGAAACCGGCCCATGGTATGCTATCGATGATCCGACGCCGATCGGGACTTGGCAACACCTTGTATGTCTCATATACCCAAGACCTGCGCATCCTAGTGCGGTCGATTGGTCGAAGAATGACATCAGGCATAAGAACCCTTGAATAATGGCCCCTTCGGATCTCCCACGCTACCGAAAAGCGTACGAGGTCAAAATTGGGAACAGAAAAACCGTTACGGCTCTTGACAAAAAGCGGCTTGAAGTTGTGGTCGAGAAGAGGAGCAACTATCATGTTATTATGATAGTTTTGATCAGTATAGATCAGGTGCTTCCATGGGTGATTCGCTGGTAAGGGCGTTGCAATGTCTGGTGAGGCATTAAGCAGGAATTTGATCGTGTTGCTGACATATTCGTTGAGTTCGCCTTGAGAATACTCGGGACAAGCTGTGCGAAACTCGTCAAGCTCCTTACCATATAGCGACTCCATCATCGAGGTCCATACTGCTGTGGTCGCATCGATCAGGTGAAGGAGAATGAGGAAGGACAGGATGTTCATTCTGCGCTGATGTTGAAAACGTGGTAGTGAAACGAAAAGAAGGGACGAGCGAGCAGGTCGGCAAGTTCAGGCGCAGGGAGCCACAACAAGAGGGCTAGCCAGCAGGCCGCCGCGCACCTTGAGTAATGTGCCGACAATGGGTTCAGGCTTGAAGATCCGAGCCTAAAACTGTACTATCGCGCACTCTGGAAGCTAGGAAAGGGGTGCACAAGCTACTGCAAGCAAGTGCTTCAAGTCTGTCGTTGTCGGACGACTCGATCATTGATTCAGAGACTTAAAATAGTACAAGCAGAGAGAGAGTGAATCATTACAGATGAAGGTCGAGGTCGATATCAGACTGATGTTTGGATCTCTTCGAGCGGAACTCGGATTCACCTCCCTGCCGAGACGCATCAATCCAGCGGGGCGTGCGAGTACTGTCGCCGGAGAGTCGAGAAAGCATGTCCAATTCATTGACTCTAGCTTCGGGCCCCGCAGAAGATTGTTGGAGCCTTTCGCTCATTGTTTCCATTTTCTCAACGTCATGACGAGGCTGCGGGGCACTGAAATCGATCACCAGTCGAGAATTTGAGGATTGCTGAGCAGAACTCGATTTCAATCTCGCGAAGAAGTGATCCCAGTCTCGGTCGAAGCGCAGTTTCAACCTGTTATGAGACTCATGCCCAAGCAGCCGCCCTCTTGGTCCGCGGCCAGTGTACCCAGGGCTGTACACATCGATGTAATGAAGGCCATTTAGCCCAGTGTTGCGAAAGTCTGGGTGTGCAATCTGGTCGAATACAGTCATCATAAGCGCTCGTTCCCGGCGATCTCCCTGCCAAGGTATGTCATGGCTAATTCTCCTCTGTTCTTCTTTTGGTATGGAAGTGAGAATAGAGTATGTCCATGTCTGGTAAGAAGGCTTCTTTCTGGTTGGTCGCAGGATAGCCTCGGGACGCAGAAATCGGTAAGTCGAACCTCGGAAGGGAATCGACCCCACTGACAGCTGCACCACGTCAAAGTTGGGTACAACGTGACCGTTAGCACCTGTAACAAAGAGGGGCTGCATGTTATGGTCGAGAAGAGGAACGATAAGACGGAGTGAACTGTCGCCATGTTTTGATGAGCCCATGTGTATGAAAGTCTTCCAAGGAAGAACAGTTTGAGACGGCGGCAGCTTGACGATATCCGGTGCAGCGTTGAGGATAAATTTGATTGAGTTTGTTACGTAGTCTTTCAGCTCTTCAGTGGTGTAGTCCGGCGGTGCGTTTGTATGGAACTCGTCCAACTCGTCTCCGTAGAGAACCTCCATGGGGGTTTTCACCCCTGCTCCGGCTGATCTCATGAGATTGAGAGCCAAGATCACGAGAAGGAAAATCGTCTTCATACTGTAGCACGGAGAGAGGGCGGGAGTGGGAGAGGGGGGTAATCGAAAGAACGAAAAAGACGTGAGCTGATTAAAAAAGGAATTACACACACAGTAGCTTTGTTGTATGAGCCACGACGAAAACGCCAAGGAGCTAAGCTGCACGACTCGTGGTTCCGTGATTATTGAGATTTCGGCGTGGCTTCGGTCTTGCTCGTCATAGTTCTTGGTTCCGAATGCATTTCAGACCTCCGAAAGCTGACACAGAGCCGAGGCCGGAGTACAGTTGGGGTCAGAGTGATGTGTTTACTTGCCTGACCCGCGGAAGAGTACAGAGGGCTAGGAGGGGATGCGAGGAGCTTGATCTAAGCGACTAGTTCTCTACAGGCGAAGAGAGAGATCCATATCCTCTCGTTGTGGGACGGACTTTCCCTTCAAATCGGTCGAGTGCGACTGGAGTCGAGAAATCAGGTTGAGCTCAATCGATTTAGGTGGCGGCTTCCAATTACGAGCAAAGAAGTGATTCCAGTTGCGCTCAAAGCTTGGTGTGGCCGTCATCTTGACATTTTGTAGAACAAGCGGTCTTGGTCCTTCGCCAATGTATCCAGGGCTGTAAACGTCGGCGATATGGAGACCTTTAAGAGCAGGCATGGAGAAGGATGGGTGAACCGCCTGTTCGACAACAGGATGGATGATTTTTCTTTCTCGAATTACAGTATGCAAGGGTATGCTGTTGGCGATTAAGGATTGATCGTGCTCTGACATTGGTGAGAATGATTCGTACGCCCACGATTGACCACTGTAGGCCCTTGATGGCCGTAAGAAAGCATGAGGAAGAAGGCCACGAAACAACTTTCCAGAAGAGTCAATGCGATTGGCCACTTTAAGTTCCACGACGTCGAAGTTTGGCACCGTGAATCCATTCTTGCTCTTCACAAAGAGAGGCTTGAAGTCGTCTCCAAGGAGAGGAACGAGGATTTTCACCTCGTAGTGTCCATGCGAGTGGTAGATTCGAGTTCTCCAAGGACTGTAGGTGTAGGCGGGTGCCACGACATCAGGAAAAGCATTGAGGATGAACTTGATCGAGTTGGCCGCATAATGATTCAGCTCTCCAGGAGCATATTTAGGCGGATTCATGTGGAACTCGTTGAGCTCATCTCGGTATAGTGAATGAAGGATTGATATACAAGCTACTTTGGACAAACCAACGAGCAGAAGGAGAGACAAGAGTAGGAGCCTCATTTTGCAGCTGATTTTGTAACGTAGCGATCGCATGCAAGAGGAAGGAAGAAAGGAGAGTGATGTTGTTCATATACAAAAGCGGCACCTATGGTCTGAGACACTCGTCCACCTTGGGCGAGCTCCGAGGTTGGTGACAAGGTTCGGAGGGCCTATGTACTGTATGTAGTGCAAGCCATGAAATGTCCGAGTCGTTTCCTATCGATTAGCAGCGCTGTCCAGCGACGTCCACTCTACCAGCCGGGCCTCCCGGCTGGTAAGAATACACTACAGTACAAAGTAAGATGGCAGACATTCGGATCGATCGCTTTTGGTTGGGTCCGGGTTGAGAGCTGGAGACATGATCCGTTTCTAATCACCTACAGATATTTTACAGAGTCTAGAACGGGGATTGGGGCAACAGTAAAACAGTGTGTTTTGGGTGCGAGTTGGACGGGAAATCAGCTGAGGATAAAAGGAAGGGCAATGTAGAGGTTGAACGACTGGATGAGGATGAGAGGGAAAAAGTTCCACCATGCATATCCGCCCAGCATGCGGTAGACACAGCCAGCGACAAAAAGACCAATATAGGTCAGCGTCCAGCCAGCAGCGATGCCACGAGCAGCAGCATAGCGTAGATCGAGGTGACCCTTGCCACCTCCAGATGGGACCCAGTCGAGCGTGCGCCCCAGCAAACGATCCTTGAGTCCGATCATGTACGCATACGATTGGAGCATGCGTACCTGGTACACTTGGAGCGAGTGGCCCGAGTTGGCCCAAATCTTCATCACGATCAGGCCGTAGATGATACTCGGAACGGCAAAGGCGAGGTTGTAGTACTTGAGAAAGTCGGGTCGGAACCACATGATGCAAGTACCAGGAATTGGGGTGATGAATACCTGGATGACCGACGACCAGTAGTAGAGCATTCCAGAGAGGTAGCACATGCGCGTCGCGATTGGGAGCTTGGTGACCCAGAATGTCTTGCTGAGAAGTAACGATGTCGAGCCTTGGCACCAACGGATCTGTTGCGCGAAGAAGGCGCGGGTGTTGTCTGGAGAGACGCCCGTGGCGAGGTTGATCGGAATGTAGCGCACCTTCCATCCGCGCTGAATGGCCTGGAAACCAGTGTGGACGTCTTCGCTGGCACCGACCTCGGCAGTTCCACCCACTTCGATGAGCGCCTTTCGCCTGTAGACAGCGTTGCTTCCGACACAAATGGCTGCCTCCCAGTGGTTGCGGTTCACCTGAGCCCAGCGGTAGAAGAGCTCCTGAACCTCGGACGCGCCACGCTCAACCCAGGTGTGCTCCTTCTGGAGGCTGAAGTACTGAGGGCTCTGTAGAATGGCTGTCTTGGGCTCGTTGAGCATGACAGGAATCATCTCTAGCAGAAAGTCGCTGCGAGGGCAAAAATCGGCATCGTAAATGACGAAAAAGTCGCCGTCTGTTCGCTGGAAGGCCCAGCGGAGGTTTCCAGCCTTCTTGAGTCGGGGACGGTCGTCGCGGCGAATGTAATTGAATCCAAACTCAGCAGCCAGCTGCTTCACCCAGTCGAGCGCACCGTCGTCGAGAACATGTACTTTAACCAGGTCGGGCCGCGGGTACTTGAGCTGAGCAACGTAGCGCCACGTATTGGCGAGAATCTCACGTGGCTCCTTGCAGACGGGCAGGAGGATATCAATTGTGGGAACGTTGTCACGGGTGAGAGCGTGGTCCTTGAGCACCTGCTGGTGGTTCTTGAAGTCAAAGTCCTTGCTTGCAAGACCGAGGGTGAAGGAGAGGATGATGTGGAACGACGAAAGGAGAGTCAGGGGACCAAACCAGATAAAGTAAGGAGCAGAGAGCGCAAAAAGCCAGTATCCAGCCGAGATGGCGAGGAAGCTAAAGCAGGAGAGCGAGGCAAGAACGTAGCGTCGGGTGTAGAGGAACTTGTACTTTTCCTCGTCGCTTGGAGGGATGGGTAGAACAGGCTCAGGATCCGACTTGGTGAGACGATAGTGACGGTCGAGCCAGAGACGAACACGATTGAGGATACGCAGATTGAGTGGTGCATCGGAAGGGTAGTAGTGGCCAAAAGGGAGCTCGCGCTTGCCACGCTCGAGGTCCAGCTTTTGAAGCTCGGGTGGGTTGGCGTTTACGTGTTCGAGTGAGCTGGTGCTACTACCTGAATCGGATCGGTAGACGGGTGGTGGCCTTAGCAGAGGCTCTTCGGTGAGCTTGATCTCGGCTGTTTGTGGTTCTGTATGCGTCTGTTCGCCGACCGGATCTTGCGTGAGGAGCAGAGATGGCTGCTCCTCCTGCGTTTGCTGCAGAAGCTGTTGCTCCTGCTGTTGTTGCTGCTGATGTTTCTTGTGGAGAGGATCCGAAATCGTGGGCATGTGGGAGTCATCTTCCGAAAGCTCTGTTAAGACGGTCCTGGGACTCCAATTGGGTTCAGATGTGGCATCGGTGAGCTCGCTGAGGACAGTCCTGGGACTCCAGTTGAAGTCGGAACCGGCATACGTGTCAGGAGCCAGCTCAGAGAGGATGGTCCTTGGACTTGCGGGATTCGAGTCAGCGCCACCTCTACCAGCACTGAAACTTGGGCGGTTTGAGGCGGGATGGAGGCCATATTGGCTGTAGTCATTGGGATCTGGGGCCATCGTGACGATGCAAGAGGGCAATGGAGAAAGTGTGGTCAGAGGATGAATGAAGAGGCAGACACGTGGGATGACAGGGTCCAGGGGGACATGGAAGCCTACCTCGGCTACCTTATATCAAGGAACGCGAAGAACGAGCGGACGCTGTGGAGCATCGGCTTGCATGAAGAAGAAGAAGAAAGAAGAACAAGAAGAAGAGTGGCAAAACATGCCGAAGCGATCCGACGGTGCAGATGGCCTAATCGATCGAAGGAGCGGCTGTTGTTGCCATTGAAGCCAGCGCTAAAGATAGAGCTGGAGCGAATGGCATCACGTTACTGGCTGTTCGAGTTGTTGATGTTGCTGTTGCTGCAACTGAACGGCTGAGCTCGGCCAGGTTGCAGTCCCGTGTGCCATGATGACCGATGTGCAAAGAAAGAACGACGTACCCCTAGATAAGGAAGGAAGGATGGAGCGGGCGTGAGGGAGTGAGACGAAAGGGTGAGAGAAAGTCTCAAACTGTGGGCATTCAAGTTCCGAAGGGGGTGTGGATAGTGGGCAGAGGATGTTGGATGTTGTGGATGGCCGGCAACGAGTGCGTGGTCGGTGGTTGGTGGTTGTGGTAGGTAAGAGAGGGGGAGCGTTGTGAGAGCGGCTGCAGCTCGGAGATGGGACGACTATTCCTCGCTTTGCTCGATTGTTGTCTATCTCGATGCGGTGCGCTGGCAGTGGCTGAGTCGAGTCCGGTCGAGTTGGGTTGGCTAAGTTAGTGTTGGATTGCGCGAATCAAACGTTAACGCACGAATGAATGAACGGATGCTCACGCGGTCAGCTCACAGTCACACTCTGCTTCGGTGTTGCCGGTCTGTGAGGTAGCGTGTGTACTGTATGCTCGGCCTGTCTATCAAGATTTGGATTCGCGGCTTGGTTGTCACGTCTCGTGTCGTCTGGCTCCCACGCGGCTCCCACGCTATGTCTAGCCACTGAAGAGCTCAGCCAGACAGACAGACGTCATTGCAGTGCTTCGGCAGCAGTACTTCGGCAGGTAGCCAGCCAGCCAACCAGTCAGGTAGTCGCCGCTTGTTTTAAAGTTCATCCAAGGTTGAATTCATTCTCCGCATACTTTCCGAGCGCATCGGATGCTGCCCTTTCCCCCTTTGCCAGCTCGGATCCCCCGTTTTGGGACCCCGCGCTGCATTTCCCAGCGTTTTCTGCTGCCAAGGTTGGGCAACTATACCCCTCACGTCTTGCTTCGGCCGGGTCACATCCGCTCATGGTTGATAGGTTGTCGAATTCGAGCGTGACACTAACCAGTGACAGTAAGGGTGACAGTGCAAAAAAGAAGTCACGTTCCAGACTCACCGGTCACGCGTTGTGGACATGAAGAGAGCGGGTGAATGCAGAGCGAACGGAATGATACGGGTGCGAGAGGCCGCGGGAGAGCTGAGCTAAGCAAATCCAAAAGCCAGGCAGTCTTGACACCTGTCAACGGATACCTCGCCCTCTCAGTCCCCAGAGCGGTAGCGTTGCCACGCGATGCCATGCAGGAGCCCACCGCACGAGAGCTGCCACGCGGCAGCACTTTCATGCATCCCGGCTTCGGACCCTGAAAAGCGCACCCAACCATGCGTCTGTGGCTGCGCGCGAGAAAATGGGAAAAAAATACTTTCAGCTCAGCTCAATTCATCCGGTGAATCGGGAGCGGGACGCGAGGATCGTCAGGGTCACCGAAAGAGCACACTGTCAAGCGACCCGGCATTCTGGCTGACTGCCTCGCTCTGCCTCGCTGGCAGAATACCACCATCCTATTCAACCACCCAACGCTTATGGTACACTATACATCACCTCTACAGGTATTCCGCACTCCGACTGCCTCACCAAAAAACCCGCATCGGGCCGAGCTGCTTTCCTTTCCTGCCAATTTCCGATGGGATACGATGCGATGGATGACGTCCCTCCGTACCGATGACCTTCCTCCTCTCTTTTCTCATCGCTCTCGCCGTTACCTCCCAGCAGCTTCGGCCTTGTCGCTATGTGATGTTGTGAGTCAGGCCCCCTTTCCCTCCTCGCTATGCCTCTACTGTACTTGCCGCATCCGTCCTGCCACGTCGCCACCGTCGTCACCGACTCGGCATTCTCTGTTCGCAGTCAACATCTATGGTACAGTATCTCTCATTTCTGCTTGCTCCTTCCTGAATCCCTCTCTCTCTCTCGCTCTCCCTTCTCCCTCTTTCCCTCGTCAGAAACACCATAGTCTCACCCACAGCTGGACTCAAACCTCTCCCACGAACATTTCTTTTTTTTCTTTCGCGCAACAACAGCTCCGACCCCGAGCCACCCACCGCTCACAAATCGCCACACGTGCCACGCCTGTGCTTTCGCATGATCTACTGTAGGCAGTGATCTAGCAGGCCAACAGGCCAAGGGTGAAGTAAGAAAGCAAGGGATACTACGATCCCGTTCCTTTTCATTACGATAAGCAATCTCCAATAGCGGAACAGCACGGCACAGCAGGCGACGCATTCGGGCCAAGTGGTACAGTACTTACAGCAAGTCGATCCGCGCTTCTTTATCTCATCTTGCTCAAGATTTGAGGCGAGATATTGGAAGTCTGCCCAAAACAAGCCTCCAGAAAGCATGTATAACTAGGTAGGGTCCAATCTCGGCTAACCTCTTCCTTCTCGGCACCCAAATCACTCACTCGCATACGGTATCCTCCTTTGTCTCCCTCCCCTTTTTTCCCTTTTCTCTTTACTCAAGATGCCAGCACCAAACTTTGACCCTTCGTCTGTCGTGCTCGGCCCGATTCGCAAGATCTGCTGTATCGGCGCCGGCTACGTTGGTGGGCCCACATGCGCTGTGATCGCACAGCGGTGTCCACACATTGATGTGGTCGTACTCGACGTGAACCAGGCGCGCATCGATGCGTGGAACAGCGACGTGCTGCCCATTTTCGAGCCTGGTCTCGACGCCGTCGTCAAGGAGGCACGCGGCCGCAACCTGACCTTCAGCACGGACATGACCACTCACATCCCGCAAGCTGACCTGATCTTTGTCAGTGTCAACACGCCAACCAAGCAGTTTGGCCTCGGTGCTGGTCACGCCCCAGACCTGAGGTACGTCGAGGAGGCTACGCGCATGATTGCTCGCCTGGCTGTCAAGAACGTCATCGTGGTGGAAAAATCCACTGTGCCTTGCAAGACGGCAGACTCGATGCGCCAGATCTTGGCCTCCACAAGCCCCAAGCCTGGTATCCACTTCCGAATTCTGTCCAACCCAGAATTCCTGGCTGAGGGTACAGCCATCCGCGACTTGTACGAGCCGGATCGTGTGCTCATTGGCAGTCTCAACGACCCACTCTCCATCCAGGCTAGGAATGCCCTCGTTGACGTATACGCTACTTGGGTTCCTCGTGCGTCCATTGTCACGACTGACCTGTGGTCTTCCGAGCTGACCAAAATCGTAAGTCTCCATCTCTGCATTCCTTCCATCCCGTCGCACTCTGAATTGACACCTCATCTCCCTCGAAGGCATCCAACGCCCTACTCGCGCAGCGCGTCTCGTCGATTAACGCACTTGCCATCATCTGCGAAGAGACTGGTGCCAACGTATCCGAAGTCGCCTCGGCGTGCGGAATGGACGCAAGAATCGGTCGTCACTTCCTCAAGGCTGGTCTCGGATTCGGTGGCAGCTGTTTCCAGAAGGACATTTTCAACCTCATCTACCTGTGCGACTCGCTCTCTCTCCCCGTCGTGGGTGACTACTGGCGCCAAGTACTCGCGATGAACGAGTACGTCAAGGCTCGGTTCGCAACCAATGTGATTCGAACCCTGTTCTCTACACTCACGAACAAGAAGATCGCACTGCTTGGCTTTGCGTTCAAGAAGGACACTGGTGATACCCGCGAGTCTCCTGCGATCACTGTGGCGCAAAGGTTCATTGACGAATCGGCTAGCGTGTGCGTATACGATCCCAAGGTCCCCCACGACATGATCCACTCTGTCCTTGATGGCAAGGCTACCGTAGCCAGCTCGGCTCTTGAGGCCTGTGCCGATGCACATGCCGTTGTCATTGCGACAGAGTGGGACGAGTTTAAGGCCGAGAACCTAGACTGGGCCGAGGTCTACCGAAACATGAAGAAGCCCGCGTTCCTCTTTGACGGTAGGGCGATGCTCAACCCGGCACAGATGCACAAGATCGGGTTCCGCATTCACCAGGTCGGCAAGGGCAAGGATGTCGCTTACTATTAGATATGCATTTGTTCCCGGACCGCTCCTTTTGTATAGTACGTAATAGGTCAAGAATGAAGAGAAAGGCCTTTGAAAAGACGCATGTGATTCTGCATGGCTTCTTCGACGGGAAGTCTCTCCATGCTCGAGGCGCCATAGAAGCCGGACAGACGTGGGACACGACTGAGTACGTACTGGGCGTCGTCGGGCGATGCGACCGGTCCGCCGTGCACGAGGACTAGGGTGGATGGCGAGATGGCTACGACGGTATCCACGATCTTCTGTGTGAGGGCAACTGCATCGTCGAGCGTCATAGCGGTATTAGCGCCAATGCTTCCACCGGTGGTAAGACCCATATGTGCTGTACATTCCAGGTAAATCAAGCGTCAGTGAGCATCGGGATGAGAGGAAGAAGAGTGTGACACGCACCAACGACAATATCGACCCCGACTTCAGCCATAGCTTGGGCTTCGTCCACGTTAAAGACGTACGGCGTAGTCATGAGACCGAGACGCTTGGCTTCGCGCATGAGCGTGACCTCGTTATCGTATCCCATTCCCGTCTCCTCGAGGTTGGCACGAAAGTTACCATCAATCAGACCGACAGTGGGAAAATTTTGGACACCAACGAATCCGACCGACTGAAGTTGACGGAGAAACTTGGGGATGTTGCGGAACGGGTCGGAGGCACACACGCCTGCCAGGACGGGGGTGTGAGAGACGACGGGGAGCACTTCAGATGCCATGTCGAGAACGATGGCATTGGCGTCGCCGTAGGGCATCAGACCAGCAAGAGAGCCTCGTCCGGCCATGCGGTATCGACCAGAGTTATAGAGGATGATCATGTCGGCACCTCCTTTCTCGACAAACTTGGCGGTGAGGCCGATACCGGCGCCGGACCCAATGATGGGGCGGCCAGACGCAGCGACTGCGCGGATACGCTGCATAGCTTCGGCGCCATCCTTGGGAGGCTGTTCGTATTCGGTGTTGGTGCTTGTTGCCATGGTGTGAGTGTGTGAGCTTGATGGCGTTGGCGTGGAAGTGCGCAGTCAAGGTTGGGTGGGAAAGAAGAAAGGAAAAGCTTAAAAAGTGAAAAGAGGGTTGAGTCACCGTGGGCGTAGTTCTTCTCTCGTTTGCGTCACACACCTCCACATCAGTTACTGGCACGCTGATTCAGTGATTCAGGACATTACGCGCATTGACCACCAACAACATCTCGCCGTTCCTCACCACCATCACACACATCACACGGAACATGTCCGAGTCCGATTCCAAGACCAAGCCGACTGTTGCGCTTATCGGCACGCTGGATACCAAGCTCGCCGAATACCAGCATGTTGCGACTGGGCTGGAGGAGCGCGGGGTCTGCGTGGTGATGCTTGACATTTCCACGCGGCCCTCTGCACAGCAAAAGGCTCTGACGCTGCGGCTATCTGGCTCCGAGTACGTCTCACCGACTCAGCTTTTGCCATCAAGCTCATTCGACGGGGACAGGCAGGAGCTCAACCACGCCCTGCGTGAAGCTTGCATCGAGCTGCTTCGACAGCGGCGTATCGATGGGATTGCCAGTTTCGGAGGCAGCCAGAACACCTCGGCCGCCACGGCTGTCATGCGGCACTCTGCGTTCCCACTCGGCCTCCCCAAGTTCTGCCTCACCACCATGGCAAGTGGTGATATCAGCGAGTACATCGGCGAGGCGGATATCTGCATCATGCCCAGTGTCGGAGACATTTCAGGAAGCCTCAATGCGATCACTCGAACCGTTCTTGCTACTGCTATTGGTGCAATTAGTGGAATGGCTCACGAATACCACCAGCGCCACCAAAGATCTCCCCAGAAGGCAAGTGGGAGTTGCAAGCCACTAGTGGCAGTGACAATGTTTGGCGTGACAACACCAGCGGTCCACGCTGCTTCCGAGGTCCTCCGAGAAAGTGGGTACGAGCCCGTCGCCTTCCACGCAACAGGGACGGGCGGCCGAACAATGGAGCGGCTGTGCCGTGAAGGATACTTTGCAGGCGTGCTTGACTTGACTACGACCGAGGTGGCAGATGATCTGTTCGGTGGTGTCCTCTCAGCCGGACCAGATCGACTCACTGCCGCATCGGCTACCGGCGTCCCACAGCTTGTGAGCGTAGGCGCCCTCGACATGATCAATTTTGGCTCCCTCCATAGTCTCCCCTTCCGTCTGGCCGACGACGACCAACACCACAGCGAAACTGGCGCACGCGTGTGGCAACACAATGACCAAGTCACCCTCGTACGCACAACTGTCGATCAGAACCGCGAGATGGGCAACAGTCTGGTCGAACGCATCACCCGAACTACACCAACAGCGCCCACCGAGATTGTGCTCCCCATGCGTGGAATCTCGATGCTCGACGCGGAAGGTCAGCCCTTTGAGGACAGCAAGGCGAGGGAAGCGCTCGCGGACTCTATCCAGCAGGCTCTGAAAGATAATCAGCATATCAAGGTGACCAAGCAAGACTTGCGTATCAATGACCCCGAGTTTGCCCAAAGTGCAGCGAACAGGTTGGTGGACATGATTCAGGCTTTCCAAAACGACAATGGGGAGTAATATAACAAAATGAGCGATAACAAATCGAAAGAAAATCGAAACCAACAGAAACGTTCCACAGAAAGGAGAGAGATGTCTGTCTTGGAGAATGGGCTGCCCTTGTTGACCCATCCCCTGGTACTCTTGGTGGCTTTGGTATCCGATGCCTGATGCTTGAAAGGGTGAGGGTGGTCGTGTCACCCCTCCCCGATCAAAAATTATCCCGATTTGATGCCCCCGATTCATGGGCACGCGTGGCAGCGGCGCGCCCTCTTCTCGTGTCGGAAAAACAGGGAACGACGGCAGCAATTACTCGTAACGAACAGGTACTGTATCTACAACACATCGAGGTTCACATCTGGGCGGGGCCATTATCCTTTTCCGAATCAAAGCTGTAGCCTTCGCCTCCATCCAGAGGTAGCTGCTGGAGGTATCTGCAGGGGTGGATAAGGACGAAGATACCCGTGGCAAGGGCAATCATCATTCCATCAAGGAAAGAGAAGAGGTACTCGTTCTTAGCCAAGGGTCCATGCCAGCCTCCGCTCATCTCGGCCACTCGGAAGATGCATCGGATCAAAATAGCTGCCGTGCTGACGAGGATTGCCATACTTAATGTGTCAAAGCGAGGACGAGGGCGACGTCGCTGATAGTCGAGGAAGAGCAGCAGGAAGGGCGCGGTCACGAGGACTTGGAAAGATACACCGGCAATCAGGATCCACTTGCCCAGGTCGATGATCGTCTGCGCATGGGAAAGAAGGGATGTTAGTCGGAGTCACTGCCCACAAAGGTCAACAAAACTCACCATGTTGGTGCCCCCAGAAGCGTTCAGACCACCACCCGTGCCCTGCAACACCAGTGAGATCACGTCTCCGACTGCAGAGGATGGGGAAGGTGTGTCAGGCGCAGTCGGACTCGTGCTCGAGATGGAATGACACTCACTAACGAACAGCTTGATGTACAGCTTGCGTGGGATCGCGCTCCACTGGTGGCCCACCTGATCCATGAGTTTGCAGAACACCACACTTTTCCCCCATCTCGCGTCAGTTTCTTTCACAAGTTCGCTGGTCGAGAGTTGCACTAAACTCACTAGTTGTAGGCAGAGATAAAGACCGGTGTAATTATCAGGCAGCAAATCTGAGCTACGTAGACGTTGAAATTCCAAACGTCATAGTGGCCGTAGAGACGCAAGCACCAACCAAGCACCTCACCCAGTGCGCAGATGGATGCGAGGACGGTGAAATTGGCGTGCGGGTGGTGCTGGCGGAAGCGATAGTGAATAAATTGGCCGACGTGCGCAAACAGTAGGATTGCGAATACGGGCACAAAGATGGCAGCAGGGATCAAAGCTTTAGCAAGTACAGTAAACAGCATGTCAGTACCACAATTTGCGCTAAGTTGACGTTGATGGTGGGACTTACAGGGAACGTAGCCCCACGGTGTATAGTCAATGCTGCAAAAACTTTTAGGGTCGGGGTCGATCTGGGTGCAGATGGGATAGGTGGGCGAGTCTGTCATGATGGGAGGGAGGATTATGAAGACGCAGGACTGACACAAGATGTTCTCATTGACTTGGGAGGTGAACGGGCCCTTTTATTACCCTGTTGCCTGTGCTGTTGGGATACTACAATACGTATTGCCTACATGGTACTTGCCAGGAAAGACTATAGCAAGGTCATGCCTAAGGTTGTAGGGAGATGGAGGATTTTTCATGGACTTGCGGACATCCGAAGCGTGCTGCGGGCGGTGTGAGGCTAGCTTAAACGCATGGAGACAAGAGCCTCCTCCTACTGTATCGAATCTGCTGCTCCGATGCTTCAACTTTCACTCCCGTTTGTTGCACGTGTCGCAATCAATAGAGCACTGGTCTCCATGAGCAAAGAACACGAGCAGCTGCCCCCAAAAAAAAAAAAAACCCCCTGCCTCAGTCTCTCGCGCGAGAAGGCAGCTCGGAGCTTTGTCTCGCTTAGCGGAGGGTCCGACAGAAAGTTCCTTGGCTTTGCATGATTTCAAAGGGACCCTCCGAGCAGTGCATACAGCACAGTACACAGTCGGCTGCAGGCCCGCAGAGAGGCAGTGCACGTTCACTTCCCTTCATGTGCAAGACTTTCCACTCAATCCCTCAAAATATAGCCAAAACATATTTTAGTCGAACCCGCACAGCATTCTGCAAGTTTTTGGCAACCCCGCCGGCTCCCGTGCAAGAAAAAAAAAAGTCAGTGCAGCTGTCTGGGGACTGGGGTATACCGTACCGGACAAGTGCAATACTGTACAGTACAGCACAGTATATCCGGTCACGGTACCGGGAATCGGGATACGATGCCCTCTTGGCAACAAGATGAAACTGGGGCTGAAGTTCGGCGTCATCCGACACTGTGAAGGAATGCCACTGTGATAGTGATTGTGATTGCGATTGCATTTCTCTGTGTCTTGCAACTACCACCATCACCACCGTTCACCTTGACTTCCATCACCAACGCTCACACTTGGCGCGATGGGCAAGCGTGGGAATCCACGCATTTCGTGTGATCCGTGTCGCCGCAAAAAGGTTCGCTGTGACCGAGCTAATCGACTGGAAGCGGGAGTGCCGATCTGCTCTTACTGCGCCCTCCGCGGCCATCTCTGCGCAATCACCGACGACGCCCATGTCGACTCAGCCACATCCTTCAACACCACCACCACCACCACCACCACCAGCCGCAGCGCCACTAGCACGCAACAGACAACGCCCTCTCTCTCGTCTGGCAGCAGCTCGGTCAACCAGCTCTCTCCTTCCTCCGATGTCGTTCTCAGTGTCCATGGCCGTTCCTCGCCAGAAACAGCGCCAACGTCCCCTTTCCTCCTTGACTCCACAGCCTTTCTTGAAGACGCCATCAACATATACGCATCGGCACTCCTCGATGGTCTGCCCAACAAACGTCAACGCACCAGCCCCGTCACCTCCTTCCTAGGTGTAGAAGGTCTCGACCGCCCCACACTCGACAAAGCCGTTGACCTCTACTTTCGCTATGCCGCCTGCTGTAACCTGATCGTGCTGGCTGAACACTTCATGCCCCGCTACTCAGCCTTCTTTGATCATCTTGTGGGGCAGCCCTGTCCAATCGAGCCAGCGAGTCAGGTCCTTGTTCTCGCCGTCGCGTGTGCGGGCCTGGCCCAGCTGCGGGAGCGCGAGGATCGCTTCTTACTCCAGGAACGCATGGTACGACGTGTCGAGCAGATCGTTCTGAACCCGGCCGAGTACCGTACCATACCTCTGCTCGACTATCTCGAAGCAGCCTCTGTCCTCACAGATGTGCCATACCACTTTTACCTCCTCGACGAGTGGCGCAGTAAACACAATAACGACCCGCTCCGCATTCACCCACTCAGCTATGATGCGATCGTCAAGCTCATCCTCCATCATGGACTCAACCTCACACCCAATGGCGAGGATCCAGAGACAGGCTCTGTCCCCACTCTCACTCAAGGCGTCGAATTAAGGTCCGAGCCATTCAGTTGGATCCGGCGGCGCCTCATCTTCTGGTCCACATGGGCCAACGACGTCTTTCGTCGCCATGACTGCGGCCAGCTGACACTCATCCTCGAAGAAGACATGGACGTACTCATGCTCCCGCGCCAGGTACACACCGCCTCCTTTCGCGAGTGGGCCAACCAGGCCTTTGCCTTGGCTGCCGTCATACGCAACGCGAATCGGTCCATCAACTCGGCCAGGTCCAAACGCGTCGGCGCCCCCGCTGATCGCGTCATTAGCTTTATCACCACGCTCAAGCGCTGGCGCTCACTGGTACCCCAATGGCTGTGCTTCTGGTCCAATCTTTCCGCTGAGGCTGCACCGCCTGTCCACTTTGACCCCGAAGCGGTCCGCCGCGCCTTTCTTGAGATGCTTTACCTCTCCCACATTGTCTCACTCCACTCCATCCTCTATGTGTCCGGCATCCACGGTGATGACGCCAAGACGGCGCGTGAGATGGTCGACGCAGAGCTGCTCTCCCATACTGAGCGACTCGTGCGTTGTGCGGAAGCGTCTGCAGCTCGTGGGTACATGAACGTATGCCCGCTCGTGCTCCGGACAGCACCATTCGGGTCGTCTACCTACCTCGTTCTCCTCGCCCAAACCACCATGCGCGACTCGGCCAAGCAGCTACTCGACTATGCTCACCGACTCGGCGTGGCCATCTCGACCGTCACCACAGTTCCGCAGTCAAAAGCCGATTCCGCACACGTCCTCGACTCGGTCGCAGCCGCTCGACAGAACCTCGGCTTTGACTTTACCAGCGCTCCCACCACAGTTGCACCGACTCCAACTCCATTGTAACGTATCGCCAACATCATGTCTCAGTACTGCACTTGCATAGCATCTTTAATCGAATCCAGGACAGGAAGTTTTGCTCGCTCTCAAGAAGACTAGAGGGTGTGTTGTGGCTGCAGACTGGGTTCTTTCATTATCTGGATCCCACTGTACTGTACTGAACATGCAGTTCAGGCGCGGCACGTTCACTGCTTTTCCGTCTGCTGCTTCTTGCTGGCCTTTGCCTCGATTTCGAGCTTGGCCTGCTGACGGAGCTGTTCGTCGTCCTGACGATCCACGCTCGACTGCTTGAGCAGCAGCGCGGCCGTCACGAAGCCTGCAGCGCCCAAGCTCGAAAGCACGAGGAATACCGTGCGAAAACCGCGACGGTTGGCTTCGACAACATCCACCACGTTTTCCTTGAGGTAGAGCTCGACGACCGTTCCGCTCAGTGCTAGCCCGATTGCACCGCCGAGGTTGCGCACAAAGTTGCGTGTCGCCGTGACGACAGCCATCGTCTTGCGTGGTACTGCGCCTTGGATTGCAATCAGAGAGGGTTGGAGCGTGAGCCCGACTCCGACACCCGTCAGGAGCGCTGTAAGGATGGTTAGCGAGGAGGGAAGGCTGGAAGACAAGCAAGGGGCCGCAACTCACAATAGCCGATCTGCTTGCCCATTCCAGAGTCTTGGTTCAGTGTCGATATCAGGCCGAGTCCGACGGACCAGAGTGTCCAGCCGAGCAGGAGAAGCTCGCGGTACCGACCTGTCCACGTGATGATGAGTCCGGAGACGGTCGACATGATAGCTGCGGATGGCTGAGTCAGCGTGAGCCCCTCTCATTGATTCGCCAAAAGCAACTCACATTGGATTACGGTCAGTGGGATCAGCATCAGACCAGCCTTAGTCGCATCGTAGCCATAGGCGGCCTGGTAGAACTGGGGAATCATGTACACCTGACTGACAAAGAGCCAGCCGTTGATGAACTGCGTGATGCTCGCACCGCACACCGTCGCATTCTTGAAGATGTGCACTGCACAGGGGCAGGGTTAGAGGAGACACAATAGCAAAAGGGGTCGTCGATACTCACTGGGCATGAGTGCCGGCCGAGAAGGCTTGTCGCCCTTGTACTGCCAAAGGCAAAAGATCACGGCGGTAAAGACACCCACAAGGAGCGGGGCGAGCACCTGCGCAGACGCCCACTCGTACTTGCCGCCGGCCCATGTGAATCCAAGCTGTGGCGCATTCATGAGTCAGCCAATATGACCGGAGCGATTAATCAGAAGGGGGCGACTGCCGCCTTCCTCTTTGAAGAGCTTACTCACCACAAAAAGAGTGGAAGCGGCGAGCGACAGAAAGGCTCCGAGCCAGTCGATGGCCTTGGCCTTGGCCTTCCAGTCTCCCTCGACTTTTTTGAGGGGCATAAAGATCATGACGCCAACCATGCCTGCCGCTGACGTGGGCAGACTGAGGCGGAAGATGTTGCGCCAGCCACCCGTACCCTCGGTCTTGGTTGTCAACGCACCACCAATTACTGGTCCGATACCATTGGCAATTGCTACCAGTGCACCGAGAATGCCCTGATACTTGCCTCTCTCACGAAGAGAAACAACGTCCGAGACAATGATCTGGGCAACGGTCATGATCCCGCCTCCAGCCACACCGACGATGGCTCGGAAGACAATCAAAGTCACGTACGTCTCGGAAAGGGAGGCGCCAAGCGAGCCAATGAAGAAGAGGACCAGAAGAACCAAGAGTAGAGGCTTGCGTCCGACTGCACATCAGAGCTTAAAGAGGTGAGCGAAAAGCAAAGAGAAAAGACAGGAGATAGATGAGACTCACCAATATCTCTTTTGTACATTGTACATTGTAAAGGAGGGACTCGACTCGTGAGCTGCGACCATGGACTTGTTTCAAAAGTATGAAGGTTGACTCACGATACGCGGCCGTAGAGCAGCTGACATGCTGTCGAAGTGACAAAGTAAGCGGAAGAGATAAAGCTTGTCTGCGAACCTGCATTCAACTTGTCGCCGATGATGTGCAAAGAAGCCGCGAGCGTTGTTTGGTCCATCAAAGCTATAAAGTCGATCAGTCCAAGCGTAAGGAAGATCTGCCAGAAGGTAACGGGAGAGCTACATCAGGCGGTGCTACACAAGGAAGAAGGACAATGTCAACTCACTGCAATGATCTGCTTGCGGGGAACGTAGAAGGTTTGCTCGTTAAAGTTGTGTTCGCCACCATTGTCATTGGAGGATGCGGGCGACTGCTCCTCAAGTTTGGCATCAGAAGCAATGCTGGGCGAAGAATCTGGTTTTGGATCCGGTGCCGAAGCCAGAGTTAGCGTTGGCGAAGGCGTTGTGACAGCCATGTTGGGCAATGAGGAGAAACAAAGGAGATGGTGGTGACCAGCACCGCTATGGACGAAGCGATGAGTAGAGTAGGAAGAAACAAGAGCGTTGCGTTGAGCCGGAATGAAGCCGAAGCGGCAAGAAGAACAAGAACAAGAAGAAAAGAAAGAAAAAAAGGGTAGCAACGGCTCGAGTTGATCCGGTCCCTTGCACACAACCTCGGCTGTCAGAGTTGGCCAAGACTCAAACTCAACCCTGTCACCTTCTTTGCAACGGATTAGACGGCAAAAGCGAAGCACAGGAATGCTCAAGAAGGAGAGGGAGAAGAGCGGCTGGCAGTAGCGAAGGGAGGTAGGCAGTGTCTGTTGAAAGAAGGCAGGTGAGGGAACGAACAGAGGAGTGGCATGTTGCGTGCTAAGACTGGTAGCACTGCACAAACCAACCGGGGCCTGAAATCCAGACAGTAGGATGGGTACAAGGAGAGCATCGCATCTTCTCCGCCACTGATTGCATGACTTGGAGGGTCCTCGGCGCCTTTTCTCGTGCAGCTTCGGCTGTCAAAAAAGGGCATGTCACTTGTCAGAGCAATTCTGCTGGGCATAGCAGATTGTGGCCAAGGTCGTTTCTTTTGCTCTGCAGCTCGGCTAGAGTCGTCCATCACTCGTAGGGTTCACCAGCGATCGTCTTCTGACCGCAACCGCAACCGCAACACCGTCCTGAATGGAGCCCCATCCCTCTATACTGTGGTAGCATTTTACTGTGCCATTCGTCGCCAACCACGAGTGCCAAGACCTGCTAGTTGGCGAGACACTTCCACTGCCTTGGGCTACGGATCGAGTTTGTGGACCCTCTTCTTAGCGCCAAAAATGGTACCAGCGTTGCAGCAAGGAGTACCCTCTCGGAGCCTTTTTCGCCTGCCTCAGTACGGTCGTGAAGGGACACTCACTTTCTATCCCAGCAACAATGAGTTTGCTGTTTCTCAGCCTCAGCCTCAGCCACACTGCCACATACACTCACAATGAACCTCGGTCTACCTCGCCTCATCTTTCGATGTGGTGTCACCGAGTGTATGCAAGCAAGCGAGCTACCATAGTTCCCGTCGTGCTACAGCATTGTACTGTAGGTGCTACTGCCCGCCATGCTCTCATCCGTCACCCCCGAAATGAGGTGTGCGAAACCACGAGCTCGTCTAGACTCCGCGTGTTGCATGGATGTCGCTACTTTCGCCATCTAGCTAGAGAATTCGGCTCATCTTCCTTCTCTTCACAGTCTTGCAATGGCAGTCACCAGAAGAATGTGACCTCTGCTCCGGAGCCTTGGCTTCCGGCAACGTGCCGCCAGCGACTGCTAGCCCTCAAAGGCCTGTACAGAAGTGACAACGAGTCTTCTAGCGGCAGAAAGCTTCCGGGACGGGACCCGGCTCTGAATCTTCTCGAATGGGGATATATACTTCTGTGCCTGAGCCTAGGGAGGGGCAAGAGCTGTCCGGTTCCGCAGCATCAGCAACAACTGCTTCAAAAGACCACATACAGTGAGAATGGCTCAGCCTTCGGACTTTACCAACGTGTTTCGAGGCCCTCGATCTCTCCATGATGTGAGTCCTACTCTTCTTTCATTCCGGTTTGGGCTCTTGCTGAGTCAGTCACCCTCTCACACAGTTCTACGACCCAGACAAGAATGTGGCAACACCGCTAGTCGAGATCCCCTCGTCTCTTAATCCGTTCTACGATGATGGTGTACGAATCTTTGCAAAGCTGCACTCTGCACTCCCTGCTACCAACGTCAAGAGTCTTCCTGCACTGAACATGCTGCGAGAGGCAGGTCTTGATAGCCAGGGCCAGCAAGACGAGGCTGGGGTCAGGCGCATAGTAGAGTACTCCAGTGGTGAGTTGCCCATGTAGCGTTTCATTTTGCCGCTGGTGAGCACTCACTGAACTTGCTGTCCTTTTAGGATCCACCGTCATCTCGCTTGCCATTGTTGCAAACATATTTGGCTTGGACGGCGTGACTGCCTACTTGTCCAACAAGGTATGTACTTGATCACTTGACTATCAACATGGAAGCTGGGCTCGATCTGACATTGTGTTCGTTACCCCACTAGACCTCGCGGGCCAAGCTCAACTTGATGCGCTTCTTTGGCCTCAAGCTAAGAGTTTTCGGAGGACCTTCGCAGCCAGAGCCGACCGACAAAAGAGGAGGCATTTGTGCTGCCGTTGAACACGGCAAGCAAGAAGGCTGGTTCAACCCCAATCAGTACGAGAACGATGCCAACTGGCGTGCCCATGCCCAGTGGACGGCCAAGCAGCTCCACCGCCAGCTCGGTGAAGAGCTCGATGTCCTCGTTGCGTGAGTAACCTTGTCCCTCTCTCCAAGCTAACGACCACGAGTCTGACCCACTTTGATTTGTTCAGCGGTATGGGCACGTCGGGAACCATGACGGGAACAGGAATTGCGATCAAAAAGCTCAACCCTCACGTCCACCGTGTCGGAGTCACCACCCAGCCCGGCGACCGCGTTCCTGGTCCGCGTTCCGAGGCACTCTTGGCCCCCGTGATCTTCCCCTGGAGGGATAGCATCGATGCCATGGAATGGGTCGGAAGCAAGGACGCATACACGCTCAGTCTAAAGCTCTGCCGAAATGGTCTGCTGGTCGGTCCCTCCTCTGGTTTCAACTTGCAGGGCCTGCTTCAGCATCTTGGGAAGCTGAAAGAAGAAGGCAGACTGGATTCTCTGCGCCACCCGGCAAGAGGGGACGGCCTGATCAACGCTGTTTTTCTCTGTTGCGACGGGCCGTTTCAATACATAGACGAGTATCCAGACAAGGTTGGCGCTTCAGAATTTCCAGAGATTGAAGACGACATCCTGCTCGACGTTGACAAGTATCGATACGACGACGCATGGGAGCTGCTTGCCACTGACGCTGTGTCGCGCTTCGACCTACAGCTGTGTCAGGCGCAGGCAAGGCTCAACGAGTACAAGACTGAGCAGGAAGGCAAGCTGATCGACTCGGCTGTCGACCTGACTGCCTCTGGCATGTCTTCTCCCTCCATTTCGAGCCGATCCACCTCTCTGGGCTCTCTGTTCGAGTCAACCACGCTCTCGTCTCCCGCCACGTCGGGACCACCCTCTCCCACCTCTGGATCGCGCACAATCGTGATTGACCTGCGCGACCGAGCCGATCAGATTGCGCTACGCCAGCCCGTCTTTTCAGTCCCCTTGGCTTCTCTTGCGGCTCACCGTGATACGTGCCCCTTTACTGATGCCAAGGTGCTCCGTGAGCAGTGGCTCGAGCTCAACCCGCTCTTTTCAGCTCAGCACGAGGGACTACCAGCTGACCTTCGTGCTCAGCTCACGTGTGCCAGTGCCAAGGAGCTTGACGTCGTCTTCCTCTGCTAC
The DNA here is from genome assembly GCA_026413255.1 of Fereydounia khargensis. Taxonomy (NCBI): domain Eukaryota; kingdom Fungi; phylum Basidiomycota; class Ustilaginomycetes; order Urocystidales; family Fereydouniaceae; genus Fereydounia; species Fereydounia khargensis. The sequence goes on along the minus strand of JAOCZO010000009.1, from coordinate 307,472 downwards.
AACGGAAACACGTCGCGTATCGCCACGTCGATTGCCCGCAACGCCGGTTACAATGCATGGTGCATTGCGGGTGGATCGGTCGCCCTGGCTGCTACCCTGTCGTGACACTCATCGCGTGTATATAAGATCCAACCTCAAAATATGCATAGTTGCTGAACCTTGTTGAGACTGTACGAAGCGATACAGGCAGGAAGAAATTGATTTTCTCTATGGGAAAGAACTGGCACTGGATGCCTGAGGTGAACCTAGTGGGTGACAAAAGACAGGGGCAGAAGTGTTCAGTAGATGAGGTAGCTGCAAGAGCAAGGCTCGAATCAGTATGCGAACAGATCTGGAAGGTGACCGTAAACGACTCACCCGCCGTCAACGAAGACTTCAGAGCCAGTCTGGTAGCTCGAGTGCTCGCTGAGCAGGAGGAGCACCTGCGAAGTCTGCTCCTCTGGCTCTGAGTACTGACACGGAAAGTACTCAGTTAGTGAGAGAAGAGAATAAGTAGTGAAGTCCTTGCTCATATTGCACTTACGCGCTGGAGGGGCACGCTGGCAGCTTGAAATTGTCGAGCCTCCTCGGGATGAACACTGCTTTGGTCAGTCTTGACATATCCGGGTGCGACCAGGTTCACTCTTATGCCGTGCTTTGCCCATTCGGCGGCAAGATTCTTGCCAAGCGAGCTCACAGCGGCCTTGCTGGAGTTGTAGAACACGTGGCAGAGGGGCTGGTTGAGGCCGACCTGGTTGTAGATCTGGCTCGACATGGACGAGATGATGACGATGCTTCCTGTTGAATCGGAGAGGGCAATCAGCAATGCAGCATTGCACAATGGTACAGAAGGACACTTACCCTGCTTGAAGCCCGTCTCGACCCAGTGACGGGCGACGGTCTGGGCCGAGTTGAACACGCCAAGCACGTTGGTGCCAAACATGACTGGAAGAGAGGATGTTCAGCTCGCGGTAATTAGAGGCCAGAAGGGGTAATGAACAGTTTCACTCACAGTCGAACTCTTCCCGGCCTTCGAGCTCGAGCGCAGGCTTGACGGTGGCCACACCAGCGTTCTACGGAGCGACAGCACAAGGCGACCCGGTCAGAGCTGACATCAAAAAGAAGGGAGCAAAGAGAAGAAACTCACTGCAACAAGACCAGCGATGGGACCCATCTGCTCAACCACTGTCTTGATCGTGTCGCGGACGTTCTGCATGACAGAGACGTCACACTGGTAGGCGTTCACCTTGACCGAGTAGGTAGAGGCGATCTCGGCGGCGACCTGTTGCGCATTGGGGGCAGATCGGTAGAGGATGGCGAGGTTGCCACCGGCGCCAGCGATAGCCTTGGAGATGGCGAGACCGATCTGGAAGAGGCAATGCGGTAGCTCGATAAGTCAGCTCGGCCGTCGCCTTTGGCCGTAGGATGGAGAGGTACGTACGCCTCGGTTACCGCCAGTCTGGTGAGAGTAGAGAAGAAATGTTGGGTGAGTGAGCCTGTGAGCCTGAATGAACAAAAGTGCTGAACAGGATATGGCACTTACCACGACAAAGAGCTGTCGAGGATGGGGAACATTACGAGGGCGAATGAGTCAGTGTCAGTGGAAGGCTGAGTAGTCGAGAGCGGAATCGAGGCGACAGGCCAAAGTGCGAACCTTTCCTGAAAAGTCAATCGAGAACATTTTGGGGGTGAATGCGGGAGTAAGGTTGAGGTCGACAAAGAAGGTTGTGGTGATGTGACTGTGATTAGAGGAAGGGGTGAAGGGAGCGAGTGAGTGAGTGGGTGTGTGCTTAGAAGGGAGTGTTGGTCTGACCGCTCCCCCGGTTCTTCTTCTTGACTCCACAGCGCATCCCGTGCATCAAAGTGGACGCCGCGTCGGCCACGCCAGTCGGAAATTCGCCGAGGCCCGCCCGCTAACCCTTTCCCCCACGGCCATCGACGCGCCTGCCTGCATCTGCCAACACACATACACTCCGCTAAGTTACATGCAAAGAACTTGGAGGATGGCAGTCACTCTCGAATCGGATCACCCGCAAGAAGGGTGCAGCGTTGTTGTTTAAACTCGATTGCTTTGCTTTGCACTGCCACATTTATGCGCCGAATGCCCAGCCAAAGAAAGTGTCAATCTCGGCAGCAATGTCTTGGGGACGTTCTTCAGGCAGGTAGTGGCCAGCGTCCAGCGCAGCGCCCCTGACAGGCTGCTGACAGCACTCTTGCCACAGATCCAGACCGCCCTTGTATAGGAGATGGATGATGCCGCGCGAGCCATATAGCGAGCTGACTGCGCATTCCACCTTCTTGCCTTGCTTGCGATCCTCCTCGTCCAGCACATAGTCAGGTCCTCCAGGTGCTGACGCTCGATAGTCCTCACACATGGCAGCAACCGAGCCCGGACTGGACATGTTACTCAGATAGCTCTCGTACGCAGCCTTGTCGTGGATCAGCTCGGCATTCTTGGCGTTGGGGAACCGCGCCGTCATCTTTTCCAGGTATGCAGATGGGTTAGCAAGTAGCAGCGTCTCTGGGAATGGTGCCGGTTGAATCAAGAAAAACCAGTGCCAGTACAGGCTTGCAAACGTCGAGTCGGCCTTCTTGTACATGTCGACCTGATAACTCAAAGCGTCAGCGAAAGGCGCGAAATCAGACAGCATCAAGTCTACACTCACGGTGGGAGCAATATCGAGCAGGATGCACTTCTCCACTGCTTTCGGATGATCCAGTGCCATCCGATGCGTGATGCGGCCGCCACGGTCATGTCCCACAACATGGAAGCGCTCGTGGCCAAAGTGACGCATGACCTCGACCAGATCCCTGGCGAGTTCTCGCTTAGCGTACCGATAGCCAGCAGGGCGGTCCTCTCGCGGTGGCGGCGCCGAGCTCTGGCCCATTCCCCTCGTATCGACAATCACCAGCTCCCACTTGCCCGTCTGGACCAACAATGCAGCTAGTCGATGCCAGATTACGTGCGTCTGTGGGTGGCCATGGATCAGCAGCAGGGGGCGCGCGTCGGAGCTCGACGGCTTGTAGTGCCGGCAAAAGATTTCAAGGTCGAGCTCAGGGTCATCTTGCGGGGGTGGAACGCGGACATGGAGCGATGCGAAGCCGTGAAAGAGGTCCGTCATGATGGCGCGCGCGTCGATTTGATCGTTGATGGTCGTTATGATGGTGGTAGGGGTGGTGTGGTGCTCAATTGGCCCGTGCTGCTGCTCGGTTACCGGCAACCGGTCTTCAAAATGCTCCGCACTCCGACCGGCCGAGTGAGTAGGCGGAATTTCATTTGGGCCGCGGAACTGACAGCGGGAAGGGGGTTTCCAGCCCCACTTCCATGCGGGTAGACCCACTACGTGGGAGCCCCTCGCAGCATACTGTAAGCAATACAGCAAGCAGTCAGCAATCCACTCACTGCCAACCATCAGGCGCCAACTGCTAGCCACCAACCACAGACCAGCCCACACATGGACGACACCGCCGGACCCACATGGATTAAACGTCCCTTGCATCGTCCCCCTCTTCTCGCACGATAAACACCCACTGTCAGCTCACCCATTTGACATATGGTGCACTCTCCTTGCCGGATATGCCATGACACCTGCATCTGATAACAGTGGCGTCGTTCGAAAGCATGCAAGGGTCTCTCATTAACCGCAAGTACAGCCATCAGCCTGTCCGCGCCCTTGCTGCTCACCTCCTTGCCGAGGTGGTGCTTCCATCCCAAAGATTCGGCACCCAGCGCCACTGTCGATCATGATCGTCCCTCGAGCCGCTTTGCATCTTATTCACGTTTACCACAACAATGATGCTGCTCCTCCTGTCTGATCTGCACTGACTTGGTTTCACAGCGACATTTAGTGGGCTTCGTGATGCCTTAAAAGCATGATCCCGTCTCGTCTTTTCCCCGTAATCTGTTCATACCATACCCTTATCGTCCTCTCCAGCTAGTGGTCTTCATCATGCTTTCTCACCGTGTGATCCTCTTCATCTTTATCTCTTCTCTGGTCGCCCTTCTTCCCCGCAGTGGAGTAGGAGCCGATTCGCTCCCGCCAGTGACTCACGAGCAAGTCCAGGATGCCCTCAACATTCTTCGCCGCGCTGCAAGCCAGCCACCTTCGCTCGTGGCTCGGTCCACGTTGACTTCGGGAAAGTCCGACTCCAACTCTTGGACCGTCAATGATGAGGGCAAGAACGTCTGCTTCTGCATTGGCAAGGATATCGGCTCCATCTCTTCCAGTGGTTCGGCTGCCCAGACCCTCCTTGCTTCGACCGCTGCCGCTGGTGGCTCTGGCTCCGGCTCTGGCTCCAGCTCGGGCGGCTCTAGCTCTGGCTCGAGTTCTTCCAGCTTGAGCTCGTCGAGTTCTAGCTCAAACTCTCAGTCATCCTCCGATAGCAGTGCCTCAAGTGGATCGTCGTCGTCGTCGTCGTCGTCGTCATCTGGCTCGTCTCGTCACCGCTCCAAGCCCAACCGTCTCGGCCACGAGCGCATCGTCAAGGTTGGCAACACCACGTACATCTACAACACCAACAACAGTGACAACTCCAAGAGCTACACTGACAATTCGACCTCCTACTCGGACAGCCATGACAACGTCACCATCACTTCCAACTCGAACAACAGCGACAACTCGACCAGAACCAAGTCGTACACGGACAACTCGACCCACTACACGGACAAGTCGAGCAGCGTCTCGCACACGTTCAACGACAACCACAACAAGAACACGTACAACACCAACAAGACCAAGACCATTGACAACTCGGTCAACCACACATTCAACAATGGCACTAGCTCTGGTGGCTCTTCCTCTACTACCAACACCAAGAACACGGGCATCGATGCTTCTGGTCTCAAGGCCAAGACTTGCATTCTGGCTTGGTGTGGCAAGTGATTCAGCACCCTCGCTTTCCCTCGTCTAGTCGTTCTTGCTATGCTTGTTACTTCACATTGTCACTTGGAACATCCAACGGTCGGGCCGCGGCAGCGCTTGCAAAGCTCGGACGGCCCGCATCCTCTACTTTCCTTGACCTTACCTGCTTCCTCACTCGCAATCCTCCCGTACAGCGCTGTATTTGCTCATCGTTTTGTCCTCTATCTATCCGAGAATCAGCACGCAATTCTGATCATCTCCTTGTTGTCCAATGTGAAAGCAAGCCATCACAGGCTATGGGTTGCCGTCAAGGGTGCACTAGACAACCGCAGTCTGGACTCGTTATATTTTGGCAGACCACACACTTACAGTATACCAGGTCAGATCAGCAAATTCGAATTGTGGGTCTGCCTCCCAACTCAACCTAACTTATCGATGGCTAGGGCAAGAAACCAAAGATACTGAACAGTACTGAAAAGTGCAAACAGCAGTAAGAGCATTTCATCGACCGGTCCTAGTATTAGTACGGGTCACGCAGTCTTGTGACCACAATGCGCCAAGCCGCGCCTGCTGGCCCCCAAAGATCTTTCTTCAAGAGGCCACGACCATTCCTGTGAGCGCCGTTCAGCGCTAACTTGACCCTACCAAGGAGAGATGTCCAGTGAAAAAAATCAATGTACACCATTGCACAGTGCATCTTTGTAGTCGTTTACTTACTTTACAAGCTCAGCGTGTCTGAAAATATCAAAGATGAATTTTAATAGAGCAAAATCATGGGTTCGTAACTGGGTCAGGGATCCGCGAGACTCACTCAATTTTGTCCGAAGTCCTGCTCACAAAGTCCTTGGCTATTTCTAATGCTTTTTTCACTTCCTCGGCTGAAAGTTCAACGTCTAAACCAAAGGCAAGCATGGGCATGAGGACTAGGAAGATGAAGAAAATGGTAGGCAACTTCATTCTTGGTTGTTGAGAGCTGATGGCTGGGGCTGATGATTTGAGCGTTGACAAGCAACTGGGCTGTTTCAGGCGAGATTTCGCTCCCTTTAAATCCTTTGCCTTCTCACCGACCTTTGCTTCTCTTGTGCCAAGTTCAGGGCAGAACCGAGGTTCTTTCCGATCCGCCAACCTACACATGCACGGCGAGTGTCCGAGGCTAGCTAGTGCAAGTCTGTGTAGCGACGATACAAGCTACATGAATGGCATTGAAAACGGAGAGAGAAAGATTCAAAGCACGAGCAATCAGGGCACAAAAAGCACAAAGGCATGACGCCACCTACCGAGCTCCGGGAGCCGCAAGGCTTCGGACGGTGGTGGCGAGTGTCGGCAGACCGAGTTTCTTGAAGCTGGACCCTTTCACAGTCGTCTTGTCCGACTCGAACACTCCGCGTCCGAAGAATGTTGTGGCTTGTGGCGTCGACGATTGATGGACCTTAGCAAAGACTACAGACTGCCGTTCTGTGTGGCCTTCTTCTCTCCTTTTCTACAGCGCGTGGCTACGTACACTTTGATCAGAAGGACACCAGGCTAGGCAGAATAGGTGTGCCCGTACCGTCCTTGCGCTTGCGCAACAGACATGCTTCAATTCCCTTTTTCATCGGGTAACATTGTTGCATTCAATTCGTGAGTCATAGCCTGCTGGCGTCAAGAACGGAGGCTGTGTTCATAGATACATTCGAAAGGCACTGTGGGGAGCCGCGTTCTGGTTTAGTAGTAGTAGCGCCAGCCCTTAGTACGAGCAGTCTGGCCATTTGCGATGCGAAGCTGGTTCTCCTGCGCCTCTTGAGCGTCGAGTTTCTTGTTGAGGCGGATGCAGTACCAGCGCGTGATGAGGACGGTGATGATGGCACAACCACAGGCTGCGATGATCATGCCTCCGCCCGTTTGGTACAGCGGCTCCTGGTATGTGAGGAAAGCGTAGGGCGTCATCCAGCGCGACACAGTTCCCACTGCATTGGCCATGGCGATCAGTGCTGCCTTCTTGTGTCGAGGCGAAGGAACCACCTGTGTCTCCCACGAAACTTGGAGGTTCAGACCGGAGAAGACACCCATGATCAGGAAGCAGACACCAGTGTATCGTACTGCCACCTGCTCGGTGGTGATAAGCATCACAGTACCAGCGATCGAGAGACAAAGTGGGCCGATGATGAACCAAGTCGCATCCTTGAACCTGCCACCGAGGTATCCGAAACCCAGGATGGCCAGATAGCCAGCAAAGTAGGCTGGTGACTGGAGGAGGTAGGTGATCATCTTGCTCTGTCCAAACGTCTGGAGGATGGTGGGCAAGAAGTCTTTGAACGACTGCGCAGTGAGGAGGAAGAAGTGAAGAATCATGAACAGGTAGGTGAAGGGTTCCTTGCAGGCCATTCGGAAGCCGTCCATGACAGTGATTCCAGAGGCGGCTTCGTCCTTGCCGCCTGCGCTCATGACCAGTCGGAATTGGGCCATCTCAGTCTCCTCGTCACTGAGCCAAGGGGTGTTGTTGGCCCAGTTTGGCAGAACCAGGTAAGCAACGAGGGCGACGACGATGCTAAAGATTCCCTCGATGAGGAGGAACCACTGCCATGCCTTCATGCCTGCGATGCCGTCCATGTTCTCCAGGATGCCTGCAGCCAGCGGTCCGCCTGCAACATTGGCAATGGTCTGGGCACCGTGCCACAGAGCCATGCGGAAGGGCAGCTCGTCCTTGACGTACCAACTCGAGGTCATCAGCGCAACAGCGGGCAGGAACGGACCTTCGGCTAGACCAACGACCAGTCTACAGCAGATGAAGCCGGCAGCGTTCCTGACGAGCGGGAACATGGCGGTTGGAATTGACCAAGCAAGCATCATGAGCGGCATGGTGATTCGAGGACGAGTGGCCGAGAGCAACAGTGAACCAGGGACTTGGGTGATAATGTAGCCTGCGTAGAAGAGCGAGATACCGGCCGACCACTGGACATCGTTCATGCCAAGGTCCTCTTGCATACCGGCGACACGAGCGTTGGTCACATTACTGCGGTCCAAGTAGTTGATAGCTGACGATGAGGAGGAGGAGGAAGGGTCAGGCCTTGCAGGTTACGATGATCGAGGGCATCACAGAGCACTCACCAAGCATAAGAGTGATCATAGGAAGCATGCGAATGTCAATCTTCCTCCTGACGGTGCGGTTGAGCAGGTCAAGCTCGGTATCGCTCTTCTCGCGCAGGAGGGGGTATCTTTGGAGCACCTTCTCGCGCAACTGCTCTTCAGAGAGCTCCTCTTCAGAGTTGACATCGCGAGTATGGAGGGTGGGCACGATGGCCTCTTCGGCCTTGGTGATGGACTTGGAGTCGTGCTGGGCCATCTGGTCCGTCGAACTGTTCTTCTCGCTCTCGATACTGCGTCGTGTCATCGTAGAAGTGGCTCTGTGAGTGAGGATGAGGGGACGAGATTGAACCTTGGACCTTCTAGCCAGCTGGATATATGTGTTTGCTCGTGGCTGATGCGGGGCTCCACGATGCTGCTAGAGACATGGCGCTGAGCTCCGTTAGATCGCACTTGACTTGCTGGTAGGGAGAAGGGTAAGAGAGGGAGGTGGTGAGAAGGTAGCATGGCATGGTGCGCGCTCGCAGAAACAAGGATGGAGCCCCACAAACTGGGAACGACGGAATGAGGTAACGGAACGAGATGGGCCGTCAAGAAGAAGGAAAAAAGAGCGAATGAGAGCTCTGCAACAGCCATCATATTGACCGACATGATCGGGAGGGCCATGTTCAGGTTTGCCCGCCATGTAGTGCGGTGCGACGTGTGGCTGCCATGTGTTCTCGCACCCGCACCTGCAGGAATTTGCGGGGTTCGGTTGCCAAGACTCTTGGCCTTGAATACAGTAACCAACCCTTCCCGAGTTGGTAATCGACCCGCCCTTCTCACCACGTCAAAATGTATATCCGCCTTGAGCAGGGACCGCACCCTACTTGAAACTCAGGCACGCATGGATACAGCACCAGTCAGGTACAACGACAGTGCACTCTTGACCAGTAGAGATCTCTAATCTTTACAAAATGATACATACGTATACAATACAGTACAGCACGTACAATCCACCAAGTCGCGTCAACGGAGCGGAGGAATCACACGGTAGCTCTAAGTCTCGACAGTGTCGCGCAAGAAGCCAAAGAGCATGTCGGGATCAATCCCCTGCATGCTATCTTCCAGCTGCGCTCCAAACCCGCCTGAGCCTTCAAAGTTGTCAAAAGATGACAGTATCGAGTCAAAGTCGATCTCAAAGTTGTTGACCGATATGGCAGGCTGTGGGTCACCACCGACAATGCCGCCACGATTCACCCCATTTGTCGCAGCAGGGTCCGATTCGGCTGCACTTCCACCGCTGGAAGCCGTCTCTCCGCCATCCTGGTGATGCTGTAAGAGGTGGAGTATACCCGAGCGGTCCGCCATATTGCCTATCACCGTCTTGGCCTTGACCACACCCGGATTTGGGTTCTGGTTCTCTTCAAAGTCGTCCAGGCACACCTTGAGCGCCTTGAGAGCTGCGCGCATGTTGCCGTCCGAAGTTGCCGAAGGATGCTGCTGCAGTTGTGCGGCAAGCCGGACGTGGATACCGGCGGCACAAAAGTTGATGTATGAGATGAGCTGTGGCGCTCCCTTCATGCTGACGGTCTGTCGATAGAGCGACATAAGGGTAGAGATGTGCGAGGCAGCATCCACGCACAGCTTCCACGACGACCGACTGATGGCCTGGTCGTCGGTGCGCAAGTGACCATGGGACAGGAAGGGGCGGTTGAGGAGGATGGTAAGCGCATAGTACAATGCATTGAGCGAGATCACGTTGGGCGGTCGCTTGGGCAATGGACCTGATGGAGCAGCGGCTTGGATGAGCAGATGGAGTGGAAGCGACTTGTACCAGCCCTCAAGCTCGATGCGGAGACTCTGAAGATCGGCATGTTGCATACCCTCTGGACGAGAGGCACTGTCAATCGAGTAAAAGATCTGAATGATCCTCTCCATGATCACGGTCAATCGACACAACTCTGTGAACGTCGAGACGCTATACACAGGTCCAGTGTAGGATGTCCCCTTTTGATGGTATGCCACCGGTGTCCAGAGCTCTGACTCTTCGAATCGATCATAAAACTCTGCAGGGACGTACAGATGACGAAACTGCATGGAGCTCTGGCGGCCTTGATAGAGTGAGTGGATCTTGTCGATCACGTAGGCAGCCCAAACGACACGGCGTCGAATCTCGAGCTCTTCAGGCTGTATCTTGCCAGCTGCTACAAGCTCGCGACTATCCTCATTCATGCCAAGGTCAGTGGCCATTCGAAAGGCAAGACCAGAGTGAAGCCATGCTGCACTCTCTGAGCCACGTGCGTAATGAGTGCAGGCAAGCAGCAGCAGAGCTTGGACAGTGGTAATCCGGCTGACCATGAGTGCCTCTGGGAGAAGCTCCTGCACTCGCTTGAGGAACTGCGCACCTGCTGTGGAAGGATCATTGACATCTGTCCTCACATCGGCTACGCGGTCGGAGAACTTGGCAGCTCCAAAGAGGATCGCATTGAGGAGCAGCTTGGAAAAGTACTTGGCCTCGGATGCCGGTGCAGCCATGTCACGCATGAAGAGCGGACGGTAGGTGACAAGGTATGCATGGTGCTGCCTATTCCAATGCAGGTTGAGCAGGTGAAGGGCCAGCTCAGGGTCGACGCCGTCAAAGTCAAGCTTGGCAGAGACAACATTCATGACCTCGTTCTGGCGCTCCCTAGCGGACATAGCAGTGAGGCTGTCGGCGAGTGCGGAACTGTCAAGGTTGACAGGAGGCGACGAAGGAGGCCTGAGCTTGTCAGGAGGTGCAGGAATATCTGCCGGCCGAAAGGATGCACTCGTGGGGCCATGGTAGTGGGACTCGCCCCGGTGGTTTACGCGGAGATGTGACATGACTCGAGCACCGCGTGATGCAGGGCTGCTACCAAGATCACTTGCCGCGGGGAAAGACGTGGCAGTGGCAGTAGCAGAGGGCGACTCGTCGGGGGAAGCGGTAGTAAATGAGCTGCTCGACCGCGTGTGAGTGGGATAGGAGTGTGGGATGGTGCTGCCTGCGAGTCGATCCTCGAGCTGGCGGATGCGCTGCTCTGCCTGCTGGATAGCCTTGTTGGTGGGGCGCGGTTTGGGGTCACGATCGAGGTCATAGTGACAGGTTGCAGCTCGGCCGTGCTGCTGGCACTTGCTGCAAGGTTGCGATCCATCGCATCGAATCTAGTGTTGGGGGGTAATGAGCGTGGGCTGCGCACTTTGTCTGCCCGCTCTCGGCTTGGCCTGGGCTCACCTTGCGATGGCGACAGAACTCGCACGCCTTGTTCACAGACGGCAGCCGTCTGCGCTTTGCTGCGCTTGGAGGCATCTGAGGGCTGTGGCTGGAATGGGGTGAGGATGAAGGGCGAGCTACCATGAAACGACACGACAAGGAGGAGAAGCAGAAGAAGGGTCTCAAAACGGGGGTCCAGACGGCGTATATCCTTCCGTCTGTATTTGAGCAAAATGAGTTTGGCTCGCAAGACACAGCTGTCGAAAATTGTGCTGACATCGTTTCGGCATCGGCATCCAAACGACGCGGTACTTGGCCTGTGTATTGTGCCTCTTGCTGCGACGATTTAGTTAGCCGAGGCAGTCGGCACTTCCGTCCGTTAGCCAGTCCGTCTCGGACCTGCTCCGCTTTGTTGGCCAAGTCACGTCCAGGTCACACACACACTGAGGGTGATGGCAAGGGGATACTCCATCTGATCACATCACACACCTGATCACACACAGGTGTCAACCTCAACCTTAGTCCAGCACCGCCCTCTTCTGGCCGCCTCGTCCGCTCTGAGCTCCTTGCTTGCTTGCCTCCTCACCTCCTTAGCGCCGCCTCAAATGATCTGGAACAAGCTGCCAGGATGGTATATTAGCACTCATGCCTTGGACTGGCCTGACGGGGCTTGGTCTGAACAAGGCATATCGCTCCATCCCACTCATTCAGCAAAGTAACCATGCTCGTTCTTCCTCACATCAAGAACATTGAAGGCGCCCTCAACGACATCAAGCATGTCTCTCCCAAATTCCTCGTCCCGCAGAAGCGCAACACGCTCAGGTCCGTAACCATGCGCGCAGGCACCAGCAAGGGTGTGTTCCTTCGCGCCTCGGATCTGCCATCGGATCGATCTACCTGGACTTCAATCATACCTTCCATCATGGGTAGCCCGGATCCGTTTGGCAGACAGCTTGACGGATTGGGAGGCGGTACCTCCACCACCTCCAAGCTTGCCGTCGTATCGCCATCTTCGGCACCGGACGTGGCAGATATTGATTATCTCTTCATCCAGTGCTCAATTGACAGCCCAAATCTGGACTACACGGGCAATTGCGGCAACATCCTCAGCGGTGTTGGCCCTTTCGCCCTTGAAGAGTCTCTGCTAGACAAGAAGATGCTCGCTACCCTCCGACCCGGTATTGTTGAAAAGGTAGCTGTCACTCTCAGGTGCCTCAACAACGGCCAGCTCATCCGCTCTACCTTTGAGGTTCTGGACGGTAGACCTGTCGAGGTCGGCAATATGACGATTGATGGTGTCTCTGGATCGGGCTCTCCCATTCAGCTCGACTTTTTGGAGCCAGCCGGATCCATGTGCAATTCGCTGCTTCCTACTGGCCGCTCTCGCGACGAGTTGTTCATCCCAGGCTTTGACGAACCTATCGAGGTGTCGTGCGTCGACGCTGCCAACCCGTTTGTCTTTGTCCAGCTCAGCAGCATCGACCCTACTCTGCGCGGTGACGAGCCGGCCAGTGTGCTTGCCAAGCTTGCTCCCAAGGTAGAGCTCATCCGTCAATCAGCTGCCGTGCTCATGGGACTTGCGCCTGACACGATTACTGCAAGCAAGACTCGCGGCACACCCAAGATCTGCCTCGTGACCGACCCCCTTTCTGGCTCGAACGCACACATTCACACCCGATCTTTCTCCATGGGTCAGCCGCATCCTGCGCTCCAGCTCTCCGGCGCCGTATGCCTGGCCGCAGCATGCTACGTGTCCGACTCTATTCCCAATCGGATTCTCATCAACAACTCGGCCGTGGTCCCAGAGCGCTTGCGCCTTGCTCACAACTGCGGCGCCATTGAGACTAGCGCTGACGTTGTGTATGACAAGACCAAGCCTGCAGGTGTCGAAGTGCGCAGCGCCTCTCTCTTCCGTACTGCGCGAAGGCTGGCTTGCGGCGACGCCTACTACTTTGCCTGATTTATTGTGTCTCTAGCTACTGTACATATTATCCTATCCGTGCCTGTTGAAATACTTTGTTAAACCAAAGGATGACTGGGTTGATTCGATCCTTGATACAGGGAGTGGTCCTGTCAATCTCACAAGCTGCACGCACTCAAGGTCAGCCGGAATTCAGCGTCCAAGCTCTGCTGCTGCTCGCCTGCACTCATTACGCGCGTGGCTAAGTGCTGCATGGCTCCACCCTGGTCTTGCCTTTCGAATGGCCACTGACCTTGGCATGAATGAGGATAGTCGCGAGCTTGTAGCAGCTGGCAAGATACAGCCTGAGGAGCTCGAGATTCGACGTCGTGTCATATGGGCTCAAAGATGCAAACGGAAAAGCGCGAGATGGGATTGCTTCTATGGACTATATACATGGTCTTAACTTGAGATAATCAAGCAGCGTACTCGCCCGTGAGGAAAGAAATGCAAGCCTCATACACAGTAAAGGCAATACCGCCGCTAAAGATAAGACGGGTGAGACGAGGCGTGGTTCCCTTCCAGAGGGCCTTGACACCCTCCTGCTTGACCAGGTTGGAAGCACAGCGCACAAGGCCGCCATACTGGGCTGCCTCAGCCGACTGCAGCCGAGTCTTGACCACATCAAACGGCATAGTAGCGTAGACGGTAATCACACCCGCCGTCGCACCGAGCACAAAGGTAGAAGTTGAGGTAGGCTTGTACCCAGCCTGCTTCTCGAGCGAGCGAAGGAACGAGTAGGAGGACAGACGGACGGCCGAGTTGGCGCCCTGGCGAAGCATGGTGGCATTGAGGCCGCGATAGATACCTGCGATGCCCTCGTTCTTCATGATGGTGCGTGTGCCGTGGATCAGACCCTTGAACTGACGCTGGTCAGGCTCCTTTCGGCTATCCTGGATGAGGCGAGTCTTGATTGCCTCTGAGGGTGTGACCGCGATCGCACCCTCACACACGCCAGCCAGGAAGCCAGCAAGGATCGAGCGGGGGAGACTGAGCTTTCCCTGGTCGTCGCGAAGAGCGCGCTTGATCGAGTCGTAGGTCAGGAAGCGCACACCGGCCTTGAGTGAGTTGCCCGTCACCATAGCTGTTGCACCAGAGAAAAAGCCTGTGGGTCCTCGAGTGATCCATGTCTGCTGAACAATCTGCAACGCCCCTGGCGCTGGCACAGCAACAGAGGTACCTCCATTCGTCGCCGCGAGTCGCACGACCCCACCACTGCTACGGGCGAGCTGGACTTGGGTCTTGACAAACTCGGTAGGGTAGGTGAGGAACCCCTCTACCGCACCTGCCGTTGCACCGGCAAAGAGTGACTGCAGCGCAGTGGGTGTGGCTGGACTTGAAGATGCTGTGGACATGATTGGACTCGTGCTGACTTTTTGCTGTGCTAGAAGCGGCTGGGCAGGATACCGGATCCTGTGTCTCTTTTATTACTTGTCAAGATCATGGTTGCGGCAACGTGGTGTACTGTACCATGCCTCCAGCCATTGCTCCGACACTTCCGTTCGAGAGCCAGCCATTCTCGCACGCCCAGTGTTCATAGCTGCCTCCAATTACTCTGCCACTAAGAGAACCAGCAAGACGGACCCATTGACTGGCTGACTTGTCATCTTGTGGTTAAGACCGTCCCCGCCGAGGCGGAGAGAGGGTGGAATACACGGACAAAAAAGCAGCTGTTCATCGGAGTCTTTGCGTCCGTCAAACTTGTATTTGGGCCTCCGTTGTTTGTAATTAAATCAGCAGCAAATAGAGTGAGACTGTATTTGAAATGCTCGCTCGGAAGGAACGGGCAATTGTACAGTACTGTACCGTACAGTAAAAAGCAACGCGGCGAATTCTCTCGGCCGGCCGGCACCTCTCTCCCCTCTCCCCCTCTGCCGGCATCTGCACTCGAAAAGCGCGCCGCGCGACCCGTCCGTCCAATGCAGCCAGATTTTCAGGCACAGGGCAAACACACTGTCCATCTGCGCCGTGCGAGGGCAGCGTGGCCTCACATCGACCACATGACAAGAGACACAGATGAGAGCAACAGAGAAAGTCTCACCAGGCTCAGAGGCTCCACAAAGACAACCCCGCACTCCTTCAGTACCCCGCAGCATGGCACTCGCCTGATCCGAACGGCTCATTTGTGTCCGTCAGAGGGCAGCACACCCAATCTTTCTGCGACCCACATCTCGTTCCCTCTCTTCTCCCTTGCCGCCCCGTGCCGCCGCTACCGTCCAGGCCGCCGCTATTCCTTCCCGCCAGACCCCCCAGCCGCCGTGTCCTTTCCTACTACAACATGCGATTGGTGCTCAGGTAGCCAGGTGCCCTTGCAGAGGTGCCTGACACCTTCTGAAACGTTTACCCCGCCATGTCTTGAAAGAGGTATAAACACTCTACGTTTTACTCCTGGTCTGGGGCCCCTCGCTCTTCATCATCTACAAGCCCAACCGTCGAGATGCATCGATTTGTTCCTTCCAAGCTTGCCCACATCCACGAGGTGCCCAAGGAGTCGCTCAACTGGCGTCTCCTCTTGGCCGTACTCACCATGGGTCTCCTTGGTGCGTCAAGAGGCATGGATGAGGGCCTCATCGCCGGCTCCATTGGCACCCCTGCCTTTGAGCATGCCTTTAACGTCAAGAAAAAGTCCGAAAAGGAGTCCAACATCGTTGCCATGGTGCAGCTCCTCTCTACGTTTGGTGCCTTTGTCGGCTACTTTGCCAGCGACAAGCTTGGCCGCGTTCGTGCTGCCCAGCTATCCTGTGTCCTCGTCTTTATTGGATGCGGCTTTTGGCTTGGTGCCGCTCACCGTGTGGCTTTGCTCTACCTCGGTCGCGCCATCATTGGCACCGGTATTGGAATGATGTCGGTCTGCTCCCCTGTATTCCTGGTCGAGACTTCTCCAAGGCAGATCCGTGGTCTCTGTACCTCAATCTATTCCGTGTCCATTTACCTGGGTAAGTCAGCTCGTACAGCATGGCCATGTCTCCATGTCTGAAACGTATAGTATACTGACGCTGTTTCTCCATCTCCTTAGGATCTCTTCTCGGCTACGCCACCAACCTTGGAGCGTCGAGGACGTTCAGCAAGAACTCAAACACCATCTGGCGAATCGTCATCATCCTTCCTTATGCGTGGCACTTTGCCATCTTTGTCGGTACTTTCTTCATTCACGAGTCGCCACGTTGGCTCATGAAGCAGGGTCGCACTCAGGATGCTGCTCGCAGCCTCGAGTTCTACCGCAAGCTCACTCCAAGCCGCCGTGAATTCATTGAGGAATTTGAAGTTATGCAGCAGTCGGTCGAGGAGGACAACAAGGCTACAGCCGGTCTCCGATTCTCTGATCGCGTCAAGCACCTTTTCACCAGCCGCAAGAACCTCATGAAGATTGGCCTCGGCGCCATGATCCAGCTGCTCGTACAGTGGGGCGGTCCTGGAGCGATCGCGACCTATGCCAACCGCATCATGACCTTGATCGGAGCGAGCGACAAGAACGGCTACGTCATGTCGGTTGGCTTTGGGGCCACCAAGTTTGCAGCCGGCATGCTCTCGCTCTTCTTCCTAATCGACCTGGTTGGCCGTCGCAAAACGCTTTTCGCTGGTGTGTTCATTCAGGGCATCTCCATGCTCTACGTGTCCATTTTCCTGGGCCTTTACGTCGATGGCGATCGCACGGCTGGCGAGACGGCAGCTGGCAAGGCTGCGCTGGTAGCCATCTTCTTCAGCGGTGCTGCCTTTAGTGCAGGTGGTAACCTAGCGCAGTACCTTGTTGGAACCGAGATCTTTGACGTGCAGGTGCGATCTATGGGCTCTGCGGTGGTCATGATGCTCCACTATCTGCTGCAGTACAGCTGCACCCGATCACTTCAGCCGATGCTCAACTCGTCCATGGGAGGCGCCGGTACCTTTGCGCTCTTTGCTGGCGTGTGCCTGGTGCTGTCGCTCCCCTTTTACGCATTGTTCCTTCCCGAGACTGCTGGCATGCCGCTTGAGGAGATCGACCAGGTGTTTGAGCTTCCCTGGTACAAGATTGGCCGTGCTCGTCCGGCGCACATGGCAAACAAGCAGGCTGAGCCGGCAGGTCTGCCTGAGCTGGGCCTCGACAGCTCCAGTGGCCAGTCTGCCCAGTCGACCAATGATGATATTAAAAAGTGATCCTTGCCCATCCGCACATTCGTCCTCAGTTTGTACAGTAGATCGCAGTAGTCTTTGCAATTCGGAATCGCCCAGTGACAAGCGTACACTTGAGTCAGCTTGCGATGTCTGGCGACAAAGTGTTCTGCCCCAACGCGGCTGCTCGCTCGACCCAGCCATCCCCTTGCTGTTTCCTTCAGCCACGGAACTGTTCGTTCACACACGGGCCAGAGAAGGGCGACGCGCACGAGCCTCAGCCTCCGCTCGCGTAAAATACAGTGACGCGCGACGCGAAGAGTGGGCGAGTGGGAAAGGACGCGTGCTGTTGGATTGGGCTGTGGGTGGAAGCGTGTGTGCTTTTTGGACGCGACGCGCTTTGGGCTTCTCTTTGGTCTCTGTCGCTTTCAACTCAGCTCAGCTCAGTTCAGTTCATTCACAGTGCAGCAGCTCAGCCCAGACGAGCCTGAGCCTGAGCTTGAGCGTGGACCCACACTTTCTCTCTCTCTCTCTCGATTCCACCTTTTCTACCTGTCGCCAAACATCATCAGCTCACACCATTACCTTTTCCTCCATAGCGAATCACCGTGGTCCAGCAGCTAGCTAGCCCAAGCTTATCTGCCTTGCGTGCTCTCCAACCGGAGGTGACAGCACACCACCACCTCCGCCCACCATGTACATCAAGACGCTCACCATCCAGGGCTTCAAGTCCTATCGAGACCAGATCGCCGTCGAGCCATTCAGCCCTCATCACAATGTCGTCGTCGGCCGCAATGGATCCGGAAAGTCCAACTTCTTCTCCGCCATCCGATTCGTCCTCTCCGATGCCTATACCTCCATGTCAAGAGAGGAGCGCCAGTCTCTTCTCCACGACAGCAGCACTTCCACATCTACCACCCTCTCCGCATTCGTAGAGATCGTCTTTGACAACTCGGACAACCGATTCCCCACCAACGGCCTCGAGCTCATCCTCCGCAGGACCATCGGTCTCAAGAAGGACGAGTACTCGATCGACCGCAAGAGTGCCTCCAAAGCCGATGTCGCCAACCTTCTGGAAAGTGCAGGATTCAGTCGCAGCAACCCTTACTACATTGTGCCCCAGGGTCGTATCACCCATCTCACCAACGCCAAGGACAGTGAAAGGCTTGGCTTGCTCAAGGAGGTCGCGGGTACTCGTGTCTACGAGCAGCGCAGGGCTGACTCTATCAAGATTATCGAGGACACAGATGCCAAGCGTGGCAAGATCGAGGATCTCCTCGCCTACATTGAGAACCGTCTTTCCGAGCTCGACAGTGAGAAGGAAGAACTCAAAGAGTACTACGAGAAGGACAAGGAGCGCCGCTGTCTCGAGTACAGCATCTACCAGAGAGAGCTCGCCGACGTCGCTGAGATTCTCGAGCGCCTAGAGGAGGAGCGACGAAAGGAGGTCGACGCTTCCAACACCAAGCGTGGCGAGTTTAACGAGCGAGAAAAGACCTTGGCCAAGTTGGAGGCCGATCTCTCCAGTGCCCGTCAACGCATCGAGCAGCAAAGCCTCGAAAAGAACCAGCTCGAACAGGAACGGCGTGAACTCTCCCGAAACCTTGCCCAGCTCGAGAGTATCGTTGAGGATCTCGAAGAGGCAGGAGAGAGGCGCGAAGGAAGGAGAGAGGGCATCGAAGCCGGACTGGCAAGCCTCCGCGCGGAGATCTCCTCTAAAGAGGCCGAGCTGCAGCAGCTCCGACCCCAATGGAACCAAGCCGCTCAGCAGACTGAATCCATTCGCGAGCAACTCGAGCAGACTAAGGCACGCATCTCTGCCCTCTACTCCAAGCAGGGACGATCAACCCAATTCCGAACTCAGGCAGACCGGGACACCTACCTTCGCGCCCAGATCACCGAGCTCGACCGCTTCATGCAAGCCCAACAGGCGAGGCGGGCTGATAGTGCGAACGAGAATGCAGCCATCAACGAGCGTAAGACCGCGAATGCCAGTCGCGTTCAGGAGATCGAGGCAACCCTCGAGGGTCGACGCGACATGGTCAGAAACCTCGCCGAGCAATGGACCGCCAAGAAGAATCGTCGCGAAGAGCTCACAGAACTCAAGAAGGATCTCTGGAAGGAGGAAACGCGTCTCGCCTCCTCGGTCAACTTTGGGCGGGAGCAACTCGCGGTTGCACAGCGTGACCTCTCTAGCATGATGGACAAGACTACAGCGCAAGGCCTTCAGGCGATCGAACGTATCACAAAGCGACTCAAGCTGGAGGCCAATGTCAAAGGTCCTGTCTACCAGCTGTTCACCGTCGATGACATCTACAAGACCGCTGCCGAGGTCACCGCTGGAGCCAGTCTCTTCCACGTTGTCGTCGACACGGACGAGACAGCAAGCAAACTTCTGGATGTGATGAACCGCGAAAAGAGCGGCCGTGTCACTTTCATGCCTCTCAACCGCCTCAAGCCCAAGCCCCTGGACTTCCCAGCAACCAAGGATGCCATTGTGCTTTCCAAGAAGCTCAACTTTGACCGCTCTCTGACTCCTGCGTTCGAGCAGATCTTTGGAAAGACGATTGTTTGCCCGAATCTCGAGATTGCAAGCGCCTATGTCCGCAGCCATGGCGTCACGGCTATCTCGCTCGATGGTGACAAGGTCGAGCGCAAGGGTTCGTTGACCGGTGGTTACCACGACCCGCGCAGGAGTCGACTAGACGCCATCAAGGCTGTACGCCGCTGGCGCGAGCAGGTGGACAGCGACACAGCCAAGCTTGACGAGGTCAAGTCGAGGCTCACCGAGATGGAGCAGGAGATCACTGCACTCATCTCAGACATGTACCAGCTGGAGAGACGCAGAGACGAGGCGAAGAACTCCAGGGCTCCTCTCATGGACGAGCTCGTCTGGCTCCGTCGCGAGATGGACGACCTTGAGCTACGCAAGCGCCAGATGGAGAGGCGTGAGGCTGACCAGGCTCTCGAACTCAAGGCAGCCGAGACCAAGCGTGCCGGTATGCAGGACGAGCTTCAAACACCAATGACGACCGGTCTGAGTACAGCAGAGACACGCCAGCTGGAGACACTCAACGCTCAGGAGGACGTGCAAAAGCGCGAGCTTGCCGAGCTGTCCAGGTCTTTCGCAGAGCTCTCGAACAGGAAATCCATGCTTGAGATTGATCTGTTTGAGAACCTCCGACGTCGTCGCGACGAGCTCAGCGTGACTCTGGAAGCGCTCGGAGAGACCTTGGTCGGCGGTGATGGCGGCGGTGCCTCTGCCGAGGATGTCGATATGCGAAAACGAGAGCGGGAAACGATCCGCAAGCGAATCGGCGAGCGGGAGAAGAGGATCAACGCTGTCGAGAAGGATCTCGACAAGCTTGCTCAAAGCGTGCAGGAAACGCAAAATCGGTACGAAAAGACCAAGGCCGAGCAGGCCGAGGATGCCCGCGGCATTTCTAGGCAACAAAAGAATGTGGAGCGCTATCTTGGCAAAAAGTCACGACTATTGGAGCAGCGCGACCGATGCAACCGCAACATTCTCGATCTCGGTGTTCTGCCAGAGGAGGCGTTCGAAAAGTACATGAACACTGCGCCTGACAAGCTCTTGAAGAAGCTGCACAAGGTGAACGAGGCCCTCAAAAAGTTCTCGCACGTCAACAAGAAGGCCGTCGAGCAGTACAACAACTTTACCAAACAGCGTGACCAGCTGATTGAGAGGCAGGCTGAGCTTGAAAAGAGCGCCGAGTCGATTCATGAGCTGATTGAAGTACTTGACCAGCGCAAGGACGAGGCGATAGAGCGCACCTTCAAGCAGGTATCCAAGTACTTTGAAGAGGTATTTGAGAAACTGGTTCCAGCTGGACGTGGTAGGCTGATCATGCAGCGCCGCATCGACGAGGACCAGGCCGGTTCGGACGTAGAGATGGAAGACGAGGAAGAGGAAGAGGAGGTGGGCACAGCAGCCGCGCTTCGACGCAAGAAAAAGTCGCAGATCGACAGCTACACTGGCGTGTCGATCAAGGTCTCTTTCAACTCGAAGCATGACGAGGGTCTGCGGATTCAGCAGCTGTCGGGAGGTCAAAAGTCGCTCGTGGCGCTTGCGACCGTGTTTGCGATCCAAAAGTGTGACCCGGCTCCGTTCTACCTATTTGACGAGATTGACGCCAACCTCGATGCGCAGTACCGTACGGCGGTGGCCAACATGATTCGCGAGCTGGCCGAGACGGCGCAGTTCATTACGACCACCTTCCGACCGGAGATGGTGCAGGTTGCCAGGAAGCACTACGGTGTGCTCTTTGATAACCAGAAGGTGTCTACGATCCGTTCGATCACTCGGGAAGAGGCGCACGAGTTTGTCGAGGCGGCCAGCACGGATACTGGTGCGCCTCGCTGAGTTTGTCTTGCGCGTCTTCTGCTATGTCCTCCCCTTGTTTCATATCTTGTACAGTACAGTACCTACATGCGATTCCACAGTGCCCGTCCGTTGTAATGACCATCGCAGCATGATCCCACACGTGCAAGTCTTGTGTTCGTGACTGATAAATTCCAGAGGTTTTACAGATATCCCAAAGAGGCGTTAGAAGAGCTAAGTTACAAGAGGAGAATAGGGCGTGCATATTTTAAGAGTGAAGTAGAGGGTCTACTTTTGCTCTTCGGTGGAGAGCTTGTGGTCGTCAGAGGAGGGGGACTGGGATTCGGCGTCGTTGCTGGGCTTCTTGACCGAGTAGAGGGCAGAGCTGCCGAGGCGGTACCAGAGGACCGCGACGATGAGAGCAGCAGCGACCTGCATTCCGAAGACGACAAAGTTGCCAGTTCGGTAGAAGGGAGCGTCCTTTCCAGCAAAGATGAAGGGGGCCGTGATGCCGCCGAGGTTGGCAAAGGCGATCGTACCACCGCTGGCGATAGCGGTAGCCGTCGCACCGCTGACGGTGGAGAGTCGGAAGGCGAGGAACGGCATGACGGCTGCGTTGGTGCATGCGATGAAGAAGAGACCCACGAGTCTCGGTGCCACGTCTCTGGTGGCCGCGAGCAGGATGTATCCGAGACCGATGAGCATGAGCGCACCGAGGGCGTGGACACACCGCTCCCTCCTCTTGTCGGACCAGATGGAGTTTCCGATAATCACGATGGCACCAAACACATTGGGCGGCACAGTCATCGCCTGTCCGCGCCACCCCTTGAATCCGAGTGACGACACGATGCTGGGCGCAAAGAAGCCGAACGCGTTGAGCGAGTTGGTCATGAAGAAGTAGGCGAGGGCAAAGAGCCAAAAGTCGAGGTTGAGCAGCGTCTTCTTGAGCTCGGCGACGTCGAGCGTCTTTTCCGTCCCCGAGGGGGCGTGCGAGCTCAGACGACGGACGGCGAGTGACCTCTCCTCCGGGGTGAGGAAGCGCGCGGTCTCAGGATAGTTGGGCATCCAGAAGTACACAAAGACAGCCATGATGACCGTCGGGATAGCCTCGAGGATAAAGAGCCATTGCCAGCCAAAGAGGCCGCCCTTGCCGTTGAGGAACGAGATACCCGTCGCCAGGAGACCACTGAAGGCTCCACTGACTGCTACGGAACCAGCAAAGATGGACATGCGCGTCGCTCGCTCTTCAGGCTTGTACCAGAACGTCAGCCAGAAGATGGCACCTGGGTAGAAGCCTGCCTCTGCCAGACCGAGGAAGGCTCGGCAGGCGATCAGGCCGCCATAGCTGGTGACTGCGGCTTGGCAGCCGGAAACGATGCCCCATGTGAGCATGATACGGGCAATCCACTTGGCGGGGGTGAAGCGTTTCATCTGGCATAAGTTGACGTTAGCGTGGATTTGGTGGTTAGCGTAAATTAATGAGGCTAGGTACAGTACTGTACTCACGAGGAAATTGGAAGGTGCTTCGGCAAGCACGTAAGGAACGAAGAAGGCGGCGACCACGACACTGTATCGAACACCAGAGAGATTGATACGATCGCCAAGAGCAGCACCATCAACGTCCGAGTTGAGAGTCCTTGCATTGCCAAGGTTAGCACGGTCTAGGTAGTTGAGGAGGTAGCTGACACAAATCCATGGGAGAAGGTTCCAATCGAGCTTGCGGACGAGGCGGCGTTCAGCCTCGCGGTCGATAGTCTCCTCGCCCTGAATATCGGGCAAGGAGGCGACGAGGTCGACGGCGGGTTTTGTGGCTTCAGTCATGACTGCAGAAGGGGTGGGGCTTGGGGATGAAATGCGATTCATCCAGGTCCAGGCTCACTTGTACATGTATATTTAACTCTGCTCGCATTGAGAAGAAGGCTGTAGGGCTTACTGTATCGTCAGGAAGACGGGTGATGAGTCAGGCCACGCCTGGCCAGGGCGGCAGAGTCACCATGCGAAGTTTGACAGGCGGGCCAAAGCGCGGGGGAAGACCCGAGCCGGGCGGCACGAGGCAGAGGCGGGCAGAGAGGCGCGACTGGTTGATTTGAATCGAATCGAATCGAGTCGAATCAGTTTGCGTATCCTTATCTCTCTTGGCTGCTGGCTGCTGGCTGCTGGCTGCACGCGACCCACGCGTGTCTGCTGCTTCTTGTGCTGCTGCTGCAACCCACTTCGCTTTGCTTCTGCCATGCATGGTCCGTCGCCGCGGCCGAGTTGGCGAGAGATAACAGCGTTTCTGCCTCTTCTTCCTCTTCTTCTTGGCCCTCAGCAAAAAGGCAAACATGCTGTGGCACCATACTGTACAGTACTGTAGGCGATCAAATTCACCGAGCTGCCTCCGTTGCCGAATCTTGCTGCCCCCACTTGCAACTCAACTCCTCCCTGATAACGATTTGTTCAACACAATCCAATCGTGGCCCTCTCATTCGTCTCTCGCCCACACTTTTGATTTCGGACTTGTCTTGTCTGGGTTCCATGTTACGATACTGTACTGTACTTTAAATCTACATGATCTAATCGGGCTACAGGAACAACTCCAAAAGATAAGCCTGCAGGGTCCCGTGCATCTCGTCTTTATGCGACAACCACACCAGCAATGACCGACAGCATCATCGCGTCAACCTCAGGGTGCTTGTCTGCCAGGAATGCATCCATCTTGACAAAGTTCTCCATCGACGGACGCCCGCGCGCCTCCTCCCGGTGCTGTGGGAACATCTCGTCCGAGACCAGTCCGCTCGTATCGATCCACAGTCGCGAAGGGTCACGCAGCTGCTCGGCCTCTGCCTCCTTGCCATTCGCAGTCGAGACCAGCTCGCCGAACCTGGCACCCACTTTGCGCTTCTTTGCCGCAGCGAGCGCCTCATCGTCCAGCTTGAGCACAAGGTCGACCGACCACTTGGTCAGACCGTAGCGCGATACCTCCTTAATGTGGTGCCTCTGCTTGCCCCGAGGAGGCTCGCTGGGCAGGTTCCACTCGAGAACGTCCGCGTCAAACGCAATCACGCTCCAGATGATACCCGGGTGGTCAATCTCGAGCGTAACCCGCCTGGTGCCCACCTCAAAGTCAATCTTCTCATCTACAGCGTGAATGATAAAGTGCTGAGAGGCAGGCGCGGGAGACGCGTACTTGGTTACAGCAGTCGGAGTTGGCAGCTGAAATTTGTACGGCGTCAAAAAGTCCGAAACTGGATAGAGAACGTCAAAGTCCGGATTGTACTCGTTCATCTCCTTGAGCACCGCAACCTCGCCTTCCCGGCCGAGCACTTTTTGCACCTCGTTCGCCAGTTGCCCAAATCCAGGGGCTGGGTCAGCGGCTCCCATGTTCATGAACCACTCGCCGGTGGTAATGTTCTCCACCTGGTGAACAAAGAGACGCTTGGGGTGCATCTCATCGAAAGGCTTCCAGGCAGGGCTGGCAAAGATTGCCGCAATGACGACCGACAGGCCGATGAGAACGCCAATCGCCTTTTTGAGCTGCGCGCCGCCGTATCGGTGCGCCAGAGGGATGGCTGAGGGAAGGCAGAGGAAGGTGAGCACGCTCACAATCGTAGCAATAATGTTGTCTGCCGGTGAGATCTCGCCCATCCTACCCGTCAGAGGAACAAACAGGTCGAGGAACGATGCAAGTCCCTCAACGCCAACGATGGAAGGGATGATCGAGAGCACAAAGTACGTGTACTTGGAAACTCGGTTGTCCGGTGCGTACGACTTTTCCTCAATCTCGCCAAAGCTGTAAAACAAAAAGTCGTTGATCGTCGTCGCGGCAAGGCAGGTTACCGAGGCAAGAGCCATCAGGTAGGCACTGCCGATGCTGAACGCGTTCATGATCAGCAAACCGAGCTGGAAGAAGAGACCCATTCCAGTGATTGTAGCCCTCTCAAAGTAGGGACGCTGATGCTTGGGGACTAGGAGCGAGAGCAGGTGCTGCGCAATGAGGATCGAAGCAATGGCAGGCGGAGCGTAGAGCACCACCGCGAAAAACTCGTGGCTGAACCAGCTCATTCCCTTTCCGGCAACGTGGACCATGAAGAGGGCGACAACGTTGGCTCCAACGACACCAGCAATCAGACTGGCAGCCGCACCAACGATGGAGAGGAGGGTCAGCTTTGTTGCTCCCAGGTGCTTGTCGGCACGCGTGACGGCAGACATTTGGAAGTTGACAAACGCAGACGACGCCAAGACAACCGACTTGAAGGCCTTGCCAGAGATCAGGACAAAGTAGCGACCAGCAATGGTAAAGTAGATGGGCAGTGAGGCGCGGCCGCGCTTGCGAATCTTGGGCAGCGAGCCGTGCTGGTTGGGGTTGAGGCAGAGGTGCTCGATGATCGCTAGCACATTCTCACCAAAGTGCTGCGTGGCTCCGGGCTCGAGGTAGGTGGGAATGTCCTTCCTGGTATGGTAGAGGTAGCTGTTTCCGACGATAGCCATGTCCAGCCCAGTCAGGCCCTTGCCATAGTCGACAAACTGGCGGAAGTCAGTATCGCTGAGGATAAGACCGGTCGAGAAGACGTCATTGGCAAGCACGGTACCGAACGGGTGGGGCACCTTGGAGTAGGCCTCAATCATCTCCTCGCTGGTGGCCTGGAAGAGCAGCTCAGGACCAGAGGTACCGCAAGCCTCGAGATTGACAACGGCGCGGACGCTGCTCCTGGTCTCATTGTGCTGTGTAATATAGAGGTGAGAGGCGTCTTGAAGCGACTCTTCTCCATCGTTAAAGAGAAGAATGATACTGTGTCCCAGACGTCGGCCAGTTCCAGGCAGAGTGAGGATACGGAGTGCTTCAAGAAGGATAGCAACACCGATTCCATCATCTGCAGCGCCAGGCGAAGGAAGAGTTGAGTCGAGATGGGCGTTGAGCAGAAGGGCGTGTTCTTTGCTCTCCTCTGATCCATCCGAGATACGGACAACCAGGTTGGACATGGAGTAATAGCGCTTCCAGACGACGTTGCTCATAAAGTCGAAGCGGTGGGCACCGTCGCCGATCTGCTTCCACACCTCGACCTGAGTGCGAGAGTTGTCGCCATCCTTTCCGGTGCCAGTATCGTGCCATCCCTCGTAACGACGAAGTATCTCTTCTAGCCAGTCTTCAGCCTCGACATGCTGCTTGGTTCCCACAATACGGTAACCGACGTCAACCGAGAGGTGCTGCATCACCGAGACAGCGTTCGCCTCACTGAAGAGAGAGGTGATGGGTGCATCCTTGGCGGAAGCATCCTGAGCCGAGGGCGAGCGAGGCTGGTACGCCGAAGCAAGAGCAGGCGAGACACCAGAAGCGACAATACCAGTGGGTCCTTGTGGGGTGGGCAGCTTGTAGTGAAGCCACATGGTGGTCGAAGAAAGCAGGGTGATGAAGGCAGCGAGGGCGATGAGGAGCCTGGGCGACTTTGGTGTAGGAACGTAGTTGACGGGGTCAACCTCAGTCCGGCGTTGAGTTTGAGCGGCGGCCTCCTTGGCGAGAGCGCTGGCTCGAGCCCGCTGTGCTGGTGTCAACTGGCTCGAACCATTCTGAGCAGTAGCAGCAGGAGAAGGAGCAGCAGGAGCAGCGCTGCTGCTGGAGGGAGTGCCGGCGCGAGAGGATCGCGCCTTCTTGGGAGGCATTGCTTGAAGAGAGTGAGATGGGATCAGCCTCAGATTCAGTTCCAGTGGATGATAGATGATGAGAAGGAAGTAAGAGAGACGAACGGCGTCTGGCAAGAGCTGACCCAGGGCACCTCAGGAGACAGAAGAATCGGCTCTCTGCTTGCGTTGCTGCATCCGTCTCGTCTCGTCTGTCGTGCGTGCGGTCGGCCTCTTTTGGTCTCTGATCCCTCTCCCTCTTCCCGATTTCTTCGCGGGCCGGCCAAAGCGCGCCGGCAGAAAAACGCACAGACCTGACTGACGAGGTGCACCTGGTCCCTCTTCACGCCCTCGCAGGACGCGCCGCATCATTCACACCAACCATGCCGAGCCTGCCGTCTGTGAAAGGCTAAAAAGAAACAGCATTTCAGGTCGTGAACTGTGACTGAAGCAACAAATGTACAGAAATGTGCAGTGTGTGGCAACAGTAAGACGGAATAAGCCCTGAGTCTGATTCTAGTCATGCTCAGCTACGAACGAGGTTGGATGCTGCCGATGTGCTGATTGACTCCAACCGTGCGAGTAAAAGTGGCCATCCCGCATTTTACGCGGCTGCCTCCACTTTGCCGCCAGGGCCCCGGGCGAGCATGGGCAGTTAGGCAGTAACTTACAGAGTTGATGGGGAGGGGGCGAACTGGCCTTGGACCCTTGTCAGCGTGACGTGACGTGCCAAAAGAGCGGCCTCCTCCCTCCTAGCCTTGGCTATCCTTATCATACCACATACTCTGCCACCATCATTGGACGCTGACCCTGCGCCTATTTCATCGGCCCATCCGCCCGCCAATTCATTCTTCAGCGCATCACAAAGCTCACCGAAGCGAAACCATTCAGCTTACCAGCAACGACTGAGTCTAATGATCCATCATGGATCCCACCTCTCCCTTCGGTGATCCCGACAGCCAGTCAGCTACTCCGACCAACGGTTCTCTGCAGCCGCCCTCAATCACAGTCTCATCTTCGGCCGCCATCGAGTCACCCTTTCAGGATGAGAAAAGCTCAGCCATCCGCCCCGTAGCAGAGGAGCTCGACCCGCTCTCCGCCTCTGCCCTCGCCCGCTTGCCTTCCAATGCCAGCTTGTCTGTCTCTCGGCGCATCGCTGATGAGGAGCCACCGGCCTCAATCATGCTTGATATAGATGGCACAGCAGCCCAGCAACATCCTGCTTCGTCATCCTCTGCACCAGCTAAATCCTCGCGTCCCAAGAAGCACAAGGTATCCATCTTTGAACAGTCCCGTATCGAGGAGGAACCTGAGCCTTCTCGATCTACTAGAGGCTCTTCGTCCGCCCGCAATGACGATGATGCAGATCCAGAAGGTCTCTACTCGGATGAAGAGGCAGCTCTGATCGCACACAGGGAAAAGGCTCGCGGTTACAACTCGTCTCGCCGCAAGGGCAAGTCTCGGGCAACTTGGCGGGATGACACGACATCCGGCCATCGAGAAGACAGCTCCTCTTTAGATGGACACAGCTCGACAGGTCAACGAAGGAAGAATCGCAGTTGGGGCTGGTCATCCTCGCTTCCCTCCACATCGCCTCGCAGCCGACGCATGGCACTCGGTGGCTTGGATGGCAAGCAAAAGGCCTTGTGGATGTGGGCCAACGTGGACAATATGGACGCCTTTCTGCAAGAGGTCTATGCGTACTATGTTGGCAAAGGCGCCATGTGCATAGCCCTCTCAAGGATTCTGAACCTCCTGTAAGTCTCCACTTCAGAATCCATGCGATACACATACTGAGATCCTGGTTTTGTTTCCTCTCAGAACGATTGCATTCGTCATTGTATTCTCCTCCTTCTTAATCGGCTGTGTTGATTACTCTCGTATTCGACATGACGGCAACCTTTCCGAGGTCATTGTCGATCACTGCGTATCTCGGTTCTCAAACTTGACGTTGCTCTTAGCCATGGTCTTGGTTGGTTTTTACAGCCTCCAAGTCGTCCAGTTTGGGTTCAGTCTGACTCGGCTGGCGGCCATGCATCGCTTCTATACTCATCTGCTCAACATCCCGGACGTAAGTGCAACTCCTCGTCCGTCCCATTGGATTGCTTGCAGCTAACATCATATTGGCTTTCTGATCACAGGCTGATGTTCAGTCTATACCATGGCACGAGATTGTCCGGCGCATTGCCGTCCTCCGAGACGAGCATCCAATCACCTCACTCAGCTCTGCCGAAATGCTCGACGGTGTGCGCGAGGGCAGAGAGAAGCTGGACGCCCACGACGTGGCTAATCGTATCATGCGTCAGGAGAACTACCTGATTGCCCTATTCAACAAGGACGTACTGGACCTGTCCGTCCCTGGACTTCGAGGACGCAGTCCAGCCCTGACCAAGAGTCTGGAGTGGAATCTCAACTTTTGCCTGCTAGGGTTCTTGTTTGACTCGCGTGGTCAAGTTCGGCCGCAGTTCCTCACGGACAAGCATCGCTCCGAGCTAATTGAAGGGTACGCAGTTACTTTCCAATGCCGACATCTCGGTCCTTTCTGACCTATATCTCTTCCTTTCGACCAGACTGAGGCGACGATTTATGTTCATGGCGGTGATCAATGCGGTGTTTGCACCCTTCATCGTGCTATATCTGCTCATGTATTCTTTCTTCCGCTACTTTGAAGTAGGTATACAAGCCTTGCTGCGTCCATCAACACGCGCTTACTGACAACCCGCTTGTTCCAGGAGTACCACAAGGACCCGTCAAACCTCGGCTCTCGCCAGTACACACAGTACGCACGATGGAAGTTCCGCGAGTTTAACGAGCTGCCACACCTCTTCCGGCGTCGATGCCACAGCTCGTACGCGTATGCGCAAAAGTACATCGACCAGTTCCCCAAGGAGAAGACAGCGATTGTGTCACGCTTCGTGGCGTTCATCGCGGGCTCATTCACTGCCGTGTTGTTACTGGCATCTGTGATTGACCCAGACCTCTTCCTCCACTTTGACATTACGCACCAGCGCAACGTGCTCTTCTACATTGGGCTCTTTGGAACCGTGCTGGCCGTGGCGCGGGGAATGATTCCGGACGAGCACCAGGTGTTTGAGCCCGAGACGCTTCTGCGCGCCGTCATCCACCACACGCACTACATGCCAGACCACTGGCGTCGGCGCCTCCACTCGGCCGAAGTACACAGCGACTTTGGCACTCTGTACACGCTCAAGATCTACATTTTTGCGCAGGAGCTGCTGAGCGTGATCACGACGCCGTTCGTGCTGTGGCTCTCGCTGCCCAAGTGTGCACCGGGGATCATCGACTTTTTCCGCGACTTTACCGTCCATGTCGACGGTGTGGGCTACGTGTGCAGCTTTGCGGTGTTCAACTTTGCACGCGAGGGCGCGGTGCCGCAGAAGATGGAGCAGAGCATGCTCGGGTTCAAGGCGAACCACCCCGACTGGGAACCAACGGATCCTGTCAGCTCGGTCTTCCTCGCTCGCATGGCGGCGGATGGTGAGGCCGATACCGGAGCAGGAGGAGGAGGAGGGGGACGCAACCGCACTCATCTAGAAGGCATGCCGCGCGCTCTGCTCAGCCACATTTCAACGCGATGGTAGCAAGGGTACATGGTTAAACAATTGTGATTCGACTCGACAGCGACAGAATGCTCATTTGTTTGAATGCGTGCAAGTGTGTGAGAGAGAGAGGGACAGAGACAGTGTTCGAGTTGCTGAGGATAGGAACGGAGGGGCGGGGGGAAAGGGAGGGATCACACTTTATTTGTGCCACTCAAGCCACCAAACGAGTTTCCACCACCGGCTAGAACCCACGCTGCGACGCCAACGACCACGACACCGGCAGCGACAGCGGGTATTGGTATCGCAGCAGGATGGTGGTATTCGTGGCCGTGGCGTTGTGACGCTTTGGAGGGGCTGTGTCTGATCTCGACGTCGGGGCTAGTGATTCCTGTGGCCGTGGAGGGACGGGTGGACGTGGACTCGGCGATGCTCTGCTCGTCGTCTTCAGATGAAGCGTCACCACCGTCC
This sequence comes from Fereydounia khargensis, assembly GCA_026413255.1. Lineage (NCBI taxonomy): Eukaryota > Fungi > Basidiomycota > Ustilaginomycetes > Urocystidales > Fereydouniaceae > Fereydounia > Fereydounia khargensis. Next base: position 276,340 of record JAOCZO010000009.1, on the reverse strand, counting down.
TCCTGGTCTGAACGGACAGATCGCTTTCTCCGACGTCGAGCTGGCCGCGCCTCGTCCCAAGCTTTGACTAGCTTGTGCAGCTCTTCTCGCTCGCTAGCCCAGCTCTCTCGCTCCTTGCGCCACCCCTCCTCCATCTCAGCTTTCCACTCGGCCCACCGCGCCGTTGCACGTTCCTGCTCCAGTGTCTGAACGCGTGCCTCGAGCTGCTTGACGGTATCCGTGACTTGGGTGTGCTGCGTCTGCAGGTTGCGGCTCAGCTCGAGTGCCTGCTCAAGCTGGGAGGAGAGCTCCTCGAGTCGTGCGGTAAGCGCAGCGTTCTGGGCCTTGAGCTCCTGATGTTGCTCGGCCGAGACAGCCACGACCGCGGACTTGGATGAAATTGCCTCAGCTTCTGTTTCTGGCGCAGCACGGTCTTTGGACGCGGCTTGAGAAGCTTGAGGCTGCTGTTCAGGCTCCATGCCAGGAGGCATGTCTGGAGGCGCAAGTGGTCCAACGTGGCCGTCATCGTCAGCGTGGCGATCAGAATCGCCGGCAGTGATGGTGTCCATGCTGGCAACGCTCGCCCCGTCATCAAAGTCGAGAGAGCGGAGGCCGTTGGTGAAGCGCTGGCGCTCGGCAGCTTGCTCCATCTCGCGCTTGGCTTGCTCCATCTGCACCTTGATGAGGCCGACTTCGGCCTTGATTGACTCGTGCTCTGCCAACATGCCCTCCAGGCTCTTGATCTTGTCGACGTGAGATGCGAGAGAGGCCTGGGTTTCCGAGAGTTGGCTCTGTAGAGCTGCGATGGTCTGTGCATGTTGCTTGGCGGCGGCATCGGTTGCCTCTTGTGATTGCGGATCCTTGTGAGAGGGGGCAGGGAGCTGAGGAACCATGTGTTGGTATGGAGGGTTGGTGATGGGGGGCAGTCCGCCGCCGAGTGTGTCGTGAATGTCGTTCATGGTGGCATTGAGGTTGCCAAGGTCGTTCCAAGTTTCTTTGCTCTTTTGTAGCTCGCTCTGGAGCTTGCTAAAGACGTGATCAAAGCTGAATCCGGCCTTGCCGCGACGGAGACCGCCTTCGGCGCCTGGGCCGACGCCGTTGCTGCCGAGAGGACCACCGTGGACGCCGCCGCGATAAAGACTGGCAAAGTCATTGCGAAGGCCGAGGGCATCTTCTGCGGTGATGACGAGGTATACGCGACATGCAACCTTGTGGTGGATGATGGTCTTGCTGTCGTCGCCAATGATGTCAATACCAAACTCGACCATATCTTCATTGTGGAGCTCAAAGACATCAGACTCTTGGGCCTCTGCAGAGAGTCGCTCGCCGTTGATGAAGGTGCCGTTAGAAGAGCGGACATCCTTGATAAAGACTTTGCCGTCCTGGCACCAGATTTCTGCATGCATTCGTGAGAGGACCTTGGAGTCAAAGTAGCCGTTGCTGGGGTTGGGGATGGTCTTTGCATTGGTCTGTCGGCCAATCTTGATGCGATTGTTGGGGCCTGGTGGGGAGAGACTGATCTGCTTGGGAGCAAAGGTATCATTGAGCGGGTGGAGGTGGAGTGCTGGGAAGAGGAGGTTCTGGTTGTTGGCGATGCTGTTGGGGTTGTTGTTGGCGGAAGGCTGGTTGGCACCATTGCTGCTGTTTGGCGCCGAGTTGGAGCCCGAGCCCGAGGCAGACGCAGATGCAGATGCAGATGCAGATGCGGAGCCAGCCGGCGAGTTGTAGTTGGATTGGTGGCCGTTGACCATGGTGACTGCTGACCCTGGAGCTGGAGCGGACTGGTTGGGGTTCTGGTTGGGAGGCATGCCGAGATTGGAGGGTGCGTTGGCCATGGGTGTCCCGCCGATGAGAGACTGCATGGTATGTGTGTGCGTGGGTGAGGCAGGCGTGAGGCAGACGGTCGGGAGAAGAAGGGGGAGCTAGAGAGAGAGAGAGAGAGAGAGGAAGACGGAGACGGAGACGGAGACGGAGACGGAGGTGGTGGAGGTGAGATGAAGGTGTTTAGTGATCTGATGCCCAAGCCGAGCTCTGTGCAGTGCCGTGCAGAGTTGTATTGTGCCAATAGAAGCGCTGCTCAGTCTGAACCGGCGATGGTGATAATGACGCACGAGCACCCTTTTTTTTTCTTTCCAGTCGGTCTGTCTGCCTTGCCTTGCTCACGGGACTCGCGCAGTTGGAAGCCAGCCAGCCAGCCAGTCCTCAGCCAGCTCAGCGCCCAGCACGAGCAGCCCGTGGGGTAGAATCGGCCAGCAGCGCGCGCGCGTCTCTCTCTGGCGACAAGGGGCGCGAGGGGACTGGCAGTTCGGATCCGCTAATTTTATATCACGTGACTTGTTTCCAAAATCCACCATTTCATTTCGGCCAGCAAGAACGCAAGCAAGCCAAACAAAAACGGCTCCGTTTACCTGGCTCGCTGACTAGCTCAGCTGAAACAACGCGCAACCCAGCATCCGTCGGGAACGAAACGATACTTTTAAGTTCGCAGTTGCCTGTGTGTCTTCACGAGATAGAGGATAGTTGTGAACCTTGGCTCGGTCTTCAAGATCACATACGCCTTGAACTTTGTGTTTTGTGACTGACCTCGAGAGATCATTGCGACGCTTTGGGTGCGAAACAAAAGTTGCGCGCCAGCCTGCAATGCTGACAAGCAAAATGTCCGGGCGGACACACACACACTCACACACGCACGCGTCTTCCCCACGCCTCGCCTCGCTCGGGCGCCTCCCCCTCCACCTGGATAAGTTATGGAGAAATGTGATCTTAGCCGCGGACGCAGATAAGTGCACGACAGTACAGTACAGTACTGTACAGTATCGTTCTGCATACAGCGGCGGTTCGGGAGAGTTAAGTCCGGTGCAGGCAGGATACCCTCAGAGCCCCCCTCTCCCTCCCTCCGATCCTGGCAAGCAGGCAAGCAGGCAAGCAGGCAAGCAGTCAAGCAGCTGTGGGGTGACTAATTACCAATCCTGACCCTCCGCACCTGACAGGGGGCTGTCCGTTCAAGTGTTTCGTATCATCACCCCCCTTGGCTAGAGCATGAGCTTGAGCACGACTCAGCCCTGCTCAGCTGCCAGCTCCAGCCAGACCCTTCGCTCACTCCTCCATCTAGCCTTATCCCTGCCACCAACTCTCCCGAGCCATCCCTTGCCAGGCTTCCGCGGACAGGGTCCAGCCACCAGGGTACTTGCCACAACATGTCATCCGCATCCTCAAAGCCGCCTCATCGCATACACACCGAGGCCCTCAACCGGCTACTGACCATCTCCATTCGCATCGATGGCCAGCAGATCCCCATCGTCCGAACGAGGAAAGCCGTCATCCTGGCCGAAACCAACTACCCCCTGCGATACTATGTCCCGCGAGATGCCGTTCAAAGTCCTTTTCAACTTCTGAGCAGTAGCGCCCCAGAGACCTATTGTCCCTACAAGGGCTTTGCCTCTTACTATGATGCTCTTCTACCAGCTTCCTCTCAAAGCCCAGCACATCATGAGCGCAAGCTAGAGGCGCTCTTCTGGTCTTACACGGATCAAGATCTCTTCCGCAAGAGTGACGCCCATCCGATTACTGGCCTCCTCTGCCTGAATGCGCCCAGCAATGACTGTTCAGTAGAGGTGGATGGAGAGCAAGTGACCATCGAGAAGGTGAAAGAGCTATCCATCCAAGTGCTGCAAGCCCATCCCTCCCAGGAATCGTCGCCCTACCAGCCAAGACCTACGGACGAAGAGAGATCCGCTCAGCGAACCTCATCACGCCGCCCGGCCCCTGCTCGGTCCTCCTCCATGCAGCGTGGCAACAGCTCGGGCCCAATGCCACCTGCCTCATTCGCTCCCGGCCGACCCCTCGGCGTGGATCTCGAGCCAGACTCGGCAAACCCTATGGTCGCAGATCTGCTCTATCGCATGGATGACGAGGCACGCCAGGAGGCTCATCCCGAGGCACCCCTGCCACCCCCTCGCCCTGAGGCTGAAGCTGGCCTTGACTCCCATCTAGCCTGGTTCCGTGACCGACCATGGTACCGAAGGCCATCCGACAAGTGGCTCCGACCGTTCGCATTCGCTATTGCCGTGGCCGCTGCTATGGGAATGGGTCCCAAACTCGAGCTCCTCAACATGCTCGTCTGCGAGCAGGTTCTCGGAGAGGACAATGTCACCGATGTGATTCCACCTATGCACAACCAGCCGATCAACTCGTCATCCCTGTCCTTCTTTGCCGATCCAGCGTTGGATCTTGTTCCCTTCCAGTCCTGGCCTAGCACCGACTATGCATCGGCGGTCGATTCGTATTCTCAGGCTGCCCTCTTCACCTCGCTTGCTGACTGGCATGCTCCCCTTCAGATTGCTGAACAACCAAACGTGCCTTCCAATTCAACTGGTATTCCAGTACCAAAGCGACCCAGCAAAAAGTGCTATCAAAGCCCCCAAGTCCAGTCGGCGCTCGCATCGCTTCAGCTGCGCATGACCTTGTCCATGGGCATTCTTGCCGCACTCACCACTGGCTTTTGGTCCAATCTGTCTTCCCGTGTTGGCAGGCTCCCGGTTCTCAGACTGGCCATGACCGGCATCATCTTCACCGACCTCGTTACCATCACTGTTGCTATTGTGCCAAGGGCCAAGCTCCCGTTCGGCGTCAACTTCTTGCTCGTTGGATCGACCATCGAGGGTCTGCTTGGAGGCTACAGCACTGCAATCGCCGTGCACCAGTCGTACATTTCCGACGCAACGCCTTCAGGCACCCGTGCCCATATCTTTGCTCACTTTATGGGCATCGTCTACGGCGGTATCGCTGTCGGGCCCACTCTCGGTGGCCTGATGGTGAAGAGGACGAACAACATTCTTTCCCCGTTCTACTTCGCGCTGGGAGTACATCTAATCTACGCTCTCTTTGTCGGCTTCGTCATTCCCGAAAGCACAAATGAGGACAACAGACGGGAAGCCAAGGCGGATTATGAGGCAAGCAGACGTGAAATGAAGAGGAAGGCTGAAGCGAGGAAGACGGCTGAGCTTCAGCCACTCCTCCGGAGCTCCAACTGGGAAGGTCCACACAGGTCATTCGGCAAGCGCCTGTGGAAACATACCAAAGTCGCCTTTATGAACAGCATTCTCTACGCTCCGCTCGAGCCACTCAGCTTCCTGCTGCCCAAGAAGATTCAAGTGGAAGAGGAAGAAGACGGCGCCCACGCTGGCTCCTCGTCGCCTTCTCGCTCAGGCTTGGCTGCGCCAGAGGCGTCAGCCTCGCACATCTCCGTCTCCCGAACCCCGCCGCAGATGCGATACGACTGCAATCTCTTCTTCCTTTCACTCACGTACTTTGTCGAGTCGGCCGTAATGGGAATCATGCCTTACAAGATGCAGTACGCCCAAGAACTTTTCCTCTGGGGTTCTGCTGAACTTGGCATGTTCCTGACCTTTGCCGGCGTGACGCGAGTCCTTGCGCTTGCGGTTCTCTTGCCGTTCGTGATCAAGCTGCTTCACAGGCCCGTCAAAGCCTTGCGTCTGCCTCAAGATGGAGAGGTGTTTGACGAGGGCAGCTCAGACGGCCGGCGAAGGTCTCTTTTGGATCCGGAAGGACGGATCGTCAAGGACGGTGTTCCCTCCTATGGTGCCACGGATAATGGCGCGCCAGTCTCACCGAGCAGCTCATACGCTAGGAGCACTGAGGAGGATGGAGATGAAGAAGGGGACGAGGATGGGGAGTGGGACGAGCACCAAAAGAGCGTAGAGGAGCTCTGGACGCTGCGTGCAAAGCATCTCCGACTGATTCATGACAGCAAGTTTGATGTGAGTTTTCACCGTCCGTTTCTTCTTGACCTCTCTTGGCGCCCTTTTAACATCAACTTCTGTGTGCACAGTTGAAACTTGCTCGCATCTCTGTGGCGGTCAATGTGCTCTCGTACATGACGCTGATCTTTGCCAAGACCCCCCACTTGTTTTTGCTCGGTACCGCAATGACGGCACTGGGCGGTGGTGGTGGTGCGGCAATGTCGAGTCTTGCGCTGGCGCTGCTCAAGTCACCGAACGATGCTGGCAAGCTGTTTGGAGCCTGGTCGATTGCCAGCGCGCTGGCCTCGACAGTTGCTGGGCCCATCCTGTTTGCCAAGGTGTTTGAGTGGACGACCGACATCTTTTTGGGCGCGATTTTTGCCGTAGGAACTTGTGAGTGTTATGTCCCTGCCTGAGATGAGCGTCGCCTGAGCTGCCACTGATGTATATCCTTCATGCAGCCATGTTCGTGCTCGCCTTCCTCATCCTGTCGCTCGTCAAGGTGCGAAAGCCAATCAGCCTCCCGTCTCTTCCGGCTCGACCCCATCCGCTCAAGAAGCGAACAGACCCGCAGGCCACGCCACCGCCCAAGACTGGCACGTGGAAGAGCGCATTCAGCTTGCGTACACGAAAGAGCACGCCGACATCCACGCGGCCCAGTCTTCCCTTTGACCGCTCCGCTAGCTAGTCACACACACGCAAACATGTAGCATATCACACTGTCACGGTCGAGGGGGAATAGTTATCGCTGAAACGAGGGGTTTTTTTTCAGTCTGTCTTGTGCATGTGATAGAGAACATCTTTACAAGCCCGCCAGATGGTTACCTGCGCCGCCTTCGGGAAGCCAGGGGTCTGGTGGTGGAGGACGGTCATCCTGCTCGTCTGCTGCGGGTTCGCCACGTCGGTCCTCTTCTTCACGACGGTGGACGAGGTCACGGAGCCGGCCCTGCATTTCGCGGCGCTCGCGCTGCATGCGCAGCTGGACGCCCTGCCGCACGTACGCGAGGTAAGCGAGCGCCGCGAGTGCAAAGATGAGCAGGCCGCCCTCGATAATGTCGTCGAGCTCCTCGTCGTCCATCTGGCCCGTGGAGGCCCAGGTTTCCGGTTCGTTGGGGTCGCCCATGCCGTCGCCCTGCGTCTGGGTGTGGCGGCGCTCTTCGGCTAGCCGCTCGCGGTTGCGCTGCGCGATCTCCTCGGCCTCGGTGTACGCGGCGCTGCGCGCGTCCGGGCCCGTCGTGTAGCTGCTGAACAGCGAGATCGCACTGTCCGACGACGAGGAGCGGAACACGGTCGCCCAGAGCGCGCGCAGATGCAGCTTGATCAGACTCAGCGTCACGGGCAGGTAGGCTTCGTCGTTCGTCGCGACCGCCATGTCGTAGTACCGCTTGGCAAGGTGGAAGTCCTGCCGCGCCACTCCGATCCCCTTCTCGTACATCCAGCCCATGTTCCAGTACGCCAGGGCCGACACCTGCCGATCGGCAGCGGCAGAGTAGCACGCGGCCGCTTTGTCGTACGCCGGACGCCCCGGGTTGCCCGTGCCAATACCGTGGAAGTAGTAGTCGCCCATCTTGACCATGGCATCGACGTTGTCCTGTGCGGCCGAGCGCGTCCAGTGGATCAGCGCCAGCCGGTCCGTGCTGTTGTCCTCGGCGGCATCGAGCGCAGACAGACGCAGACGCCGCTTGTCACGATCCAGGATCCAGGCGACATTGTTCTGCGCTGGCTCGAAACCCATCTCACCCGCTAACATCCAGCCCAGAAGCGCTTTCTGCTTCTTGCCCCGGCGCCAGGCACGCTCAGCCTTGTGAAACATAGGCGCAGCCCAGTCGCCGCGCTCCGTGGTGTGCTTGAATCCCGCGACCGCTTCGCGACACCGATCGCCGCTGTTCTGCAGTCGCGCAAGCGCAGCGTTGACGCTGGCGCGCAGGAAGTACGCTTCGAATGTGTTGCCCTGGCGGATGGAGAGCTCAGTGTATTTGATCGCACTCGTGTACTCTTCCATGTCGATGTAGATCTTGGCCAGGTTCGCACTGCCATCCGCGCTGCGTGCCTTGGATGCGGCTTCAAAGAAGGTGACAGCTTGGCTGACATCCTGCTTGACTCCGAGCCCATCCCGCATCATCAGCCCCAGCCCGTTGTACGAGTTGCCGTCGCCCGTGTCAGCACCGCGTTGGAACCAGACCCAGGCGCGAGCAAAATCCTGCTTGACTCCCTCGCCGCGCAGATACATCTTTCCAATCAGACTGGCGGCGTCACCTGCCTGCGAGGTGAGGGTGTTGTCAGCCTTGAGAACAATATCTTCGCCCGACTCGCCCTTCCTCGCCGTCCAGCCAGTCGGACCTCCACGGCCGACCACGGCGGCATCCTTAGGCCAAACATGTCGAGTGATACGAAGAAGGTAGTCCATTGCCTTGCGATAGTCTCGGCGCACGGCACCAGCAGCAACGCTCGGTCCCCAGATGCTGCCGTGGTAGTAGAACCTGGCGAGAGGGAGGAGGAAGCGCGTGTCGCCTCGCTCGGCGTGGTATACGTGGTATTCGAGCATGTCCTGCAAGCCATCTGGATCACTGCCAATACCTGGCTGGTGGTTGAGTGCTGCTTGGACAGCGGGCTTGAGTGCAGCATCGCCCGTCGAGGCAGCTGATGCACCGGGACCATAGGCTCCGCCCGCCAGATCAGAAAGGCGGAGTTTAGTGTACGGGAGCGTCAGTCCACCGGGAGGTCCGGCTTTGAAGCGACGGTATGCGTCTCTGGCTGCCTTTTCGTACCAGTTGAGTGCTTGCAAACAGCTTGGCTTGGCTCCGATTCCGGACCGGTAACGGAAAGCCAGCGCCATTTGAGAAGGCGCATCGCCTGCCTCGGCAGCCTGAGTGTAGTGAAGCATGGCCTTGGCCTGTCGGAGTCCATCGTCTCGCTTGAGACGTGCGAAAGCTTTTTTGCGGTCCTTCCAGGCTTGCTTGATCTCCTCGTCGGTGCCTGTGTCACCGCTAGTGAGATCGTTGGAGGGTGACTGCCAATCACCTCGAACGGTAGACTCCCAGCCACTGCCCTCGAGGAACGCCAGGCGGGCGTGCGCGCTGGCGTTTCCTGCGCGGCTGAGACCTTCGCTGTCGTGTCCATAGTCGATAAGCCTCTGGTAACAAGCTCGGGCGCGAGCAATGTTGGGCTTGGCTCCATGCGTGCCCCAAAGCGAGTGCTCAGCCAGTACCCAAAGGGCATCCGCATGTGCTTGGACCTTGGGTTGCTCATCGTCCGTGTGGTTTGCACCAGAAAGGGCGTCAGAGAGAATGCGAATCGGGTCACTGGTAGGGTAAGAGTAGGCCTCAAACTCCCAGTCTACCTCCTTACGGCCCCATCCGGCCCATACGAGATCATTGATTGCAGCCTGGCGCCGTGCTTCCATGTCCTGCCGCAAAGACTGGATCTTTTGCTTCTTAGCTCGGTGCCATGGTGATGGGTTGACGTTAAAAAGTTTGTTGACCTGGTCATGGACACCTCGTATTGACTTGCGAATCGCTGGCGGCACGGCCTCATGCTGGAGCAGCCTCCCGAGTGAGCCCTCAGCGGCAGCCTGAGATCTTTCAGCCGCAAACGGAGACCAGAGCTCATCATCATCATCATCCTCCCAGCCAGCATGGAATGGACCGAACATGACAGAGTCCCAGGCGCTGTCCTCGGGATTCAATGGGAGACCGCCGTTTTCGAGTGTCTCCCAATCAGGCCACAGGGGCAGAGGGCGGGCACCAGGCCACCGAAGCTCTTCCTTGGTGGTACTGATAGGAGGACCAAGCCACTTTGCGCTGGCGTCCCTGATGCGAGGGCTTGGTGATTTCGGAACAAAGGCAAGTTCGCTGGATGCTATCGCGGGGGTCAATCCGAGGCTTGATGAGAGCATTTCGAGGAGCAAGAGCGCCACCCGGTACACCCTTCCGATGGGAGTCCAGTGAAGGATCATGTCCCAGAAAGAGAAGTGAGCGCCTGACTCCGGGCCGGAGCGCTGCTTAGTGTCGGCACCATCCTTGGACGAATGGCTGGTAGTCTTGGGCTGCTGGGTGTGTTGCTTTGTTAATCTTGGCTTTGCCTTTATTGTCGAGCGCAGGAGAGCAAGGGCATTCTCGTATGATGATTGTGGGTCGTGAGAGTGAGACTTTTGGAGAGACTCGGACTGCTGATCACGCGAGAGTGACGGCTCGAGGTCGCATGAAGCCAAGCTGAGAAGAGATGCGAGAGCAACGAGGGCGAAGAGGAATGCACGCTGTCTCATCATGGTGGAAAGAGGCAGAGATGGATGGATTGAGTGCCAGCGAGCAATGGCTGAGTCGGAAGGAGCGGCAGCCGGGGATCTGATGCGCTAGACTGCGTGGCGAGAAGCGAGAAGTGAGTGAGACTTAGAGACGAGGCATGGGGATAGCGGGTCTGGAGCGCCAAGCGTCGGCCCGATCCGATAGCGTTAAGCGTACGTTGGCGTCGCAGGTGAAGGGTGCGTTCGGAGAGAAGGCGCTGTGGTGGTGAAGCTGGTGGTGGGAGCGAGAGAACCAGGCCGAACCCTAACTTAAGCACCGAGCCACTGAGGAGCTTCCGATCCCTTACGTCTGCGAGAAGAAGGGCGTCGCCGCTCTAGTGCCAGCGAGGCCGCTGAAATGATAGGGAGTGTGAGAGCGGGTGATGTGTGCGAAAGAATGAGATGTGTGATTCAAGTGAAGGCAAGTGGCCGGAGTGCTGTCAGAGTGCAATGGCGGCCGAGACCTCCACGTAAGGCGGATCATTTCACTCATCCAATCCCTCAATCCTTCTGTCAATTTCGGGGCAGCAGCGCGTGTCGGCCTCGCGCCGAGTGTTGCTGCTGGCCACGTCGCATGGGCGCAAGGTGTGTTGTGGGCCTGCGCACGCGCGGTGCGTGTCTCTCTCTCTGCGAACGGCAACGCAGGCAGGGCACACAGACATCATCTGAAAACGTGTCGCACGAGCACATCCCGCCAGGACATAACACCAAGACAGCCAAATAGCATAAAAACAACATGAAAATTGCGTAAATTCAATGTGAGCAATGACAGGATGTGTCTCCACGTCTGCATTCAAGACCGGCCCGGAAAACTTTTTAGGTCCATTTTAGTCGATGAAAGGCTGACATCCTCATTACAGTGTGTGGTTCTTTCCTGCGACCTCCGATCTAATGGTAAGAATGCGAATCATGCCCGCGGGCCGGGACGACATCAAGCGTATCTTCCTGGCTGTGCAGTGTATGAATGCACGCCACATCCCCTCGAGTCCAGCTAGCGGAGATGAAGAGGAAGACATGGTGCTCAAGCAGCTGGACACAGCATGCATTCCGTGGAGGGGCGAGGTCCACAACGTAGGCTCAAACGACGGGAACGGAACGATTCTTCCGGTGAAAAGTATCATCAGCATCATAAGTAGTGGAATGGCAGGACATGCATCAAGCCCCCCATAGTCATCACCAGACCAATCTCTTCGTGACCATGAAGCTCACCCTTATGGTACTGATCTGGACTGCGATCTCCCTCATCAGCCTTGTACCCGACCTAGTCGAAGCAATCAACTGGAAAGCCGAGATTGCAAGCAAGGTGCTCGAGCTCGATTCTGACTTTGTCGCCACTATGCGAGAAAAAATCCCGAATTTGAGGAACAAAGCCGCAAGAATGTGAGTGCGGCATGCCGAGCCGTGTCCTCTTGTCTTCCATCGTTTCAGCAGTTGAAATGCTATACGATACCAGTGAAAGCCAGCGGGAAAGACAGATTCTCCAGGGCGCTCTACAGGCGTAAGTTATCTAGCCCAAAGAATACGGTAGTTGAGCGGTGGCTGAGAGCGGTCCAACCCAGTCTCGAGAGAGCCTTGCCCAGCCGAGGGTCTTCCTCCTCTCAAGCCCGATGGAAACGGGTATCGCTCACGAGCCTTTCGCCTAATGAGTTCAAGACGCTCAGCAATTTCCTCGACAACCACGTCTCGAGATTCTGACTGGGCTACGCAATGATGTACTGCAATGTTACTTTGGTAGATTTGCCAGGCCTAAACAACAACTTTTACCAAGTGATACAGTAATTTGATGGCGCATTCAGCTTTTGCTCCCTGTGTGTAAAAAAGCAGGCTTAAAGAGCTTCCCATTTGGCTCGCGAGAGAACGTGACGATGCAGTAAAGGACCCGAGGGGCCAAAGTTCCACCGGCCTAATGGCTCAGCGTGCCACACACGTAACAGGAAGGTTTCTCAGGTATGTCGTACCGCTCGGCTCCTCCTGCCCCGAGATGAAGGAGGCATGGTGGCCCAGGCCTTTGTTCCGAGCAATGGGCGGCCACGGTCTCTTCTGTCTTGTCTTGTCTTGTCTGTCGGTGAGGCATGTGACTTGTGCTGTATGTATATAACAAGGTGTGAAAGGGGGCCAGTGCAGTACGTCTGGCACCATCATTCCTCCAGCACAACCCAGGCTGTTACCATGAAGTTTACCGTTTTGGCGCTCATTTGCACTGTCATCTCCTTGGTCCACCTGGTTTCCGTCCTGGGTCGGCCCTATGAGAAATGGGAGCTATTCATGGTGGGCCAAGGCCTCATCGTAAAGCCAGGCTATGTCAACGAGTTGCGGGATGTCGAGATTCCCATATTGGAGAGAACCATCGAGCAAGTGTAAGTTCAGAATCTTGCACGACACCGTATCAGCTTGAAAAGACTATTGACTTGTTTCCCGACTCCAGCAAGACCGCATCTACGAAGGAATGGTTGCGACAAGGTGTCGCTGCGTGAGTATCGTTCGTTCGGAAAAGGAAGAATAGCGAAACTTCGGCTGATCACGTCCGTCCTAGACTCAAGGCGACGCTCCCTCAAGCGTACCATCACAGTCAAGGACCGTTATGGATCTCCTTCGAGAATTTCAGCCACGATGTTTTCAAGACTCTCATCCTCTTCCTGTCTCGAGGCTTATCAGGGCCCTCAAGTGGGGCGATAAGGGGCATGTGAGTGGACGCACCACCCACTACTTCCGCTTGTAGCGCGACGATCTCTCTTCTCGGTCGAGTTGGTGTCGTCAGCTCTGATGTCAAGGGCAGCGCGGTCAAGATGTGCAATGTGCAAAAAGTGCTCCAGAATTGAAATCTAAAAAGAGATAGATATCTACACGTAACAGTGGATGAATGCGAAGAAAAGTCGGGGAATCGTGAAGTGCTGAGTGTATGACCATGACATACTGTAACACAGATACTGAAGATTAGAGGAAATGAATGTGAATGCAATAGGACGGGAAGGCAGATTAAAAGGGAACGGGGATGTTGCGAATCTTGTAGCCGCGCCAGGTGGGCAGCGTGCGCTTCTGCTTGGTTCCACTGGTCAGCTGGAGGTCCTCGATGGCCGAGGCGTACTTGAGCAGGGTGGCCTCGGACCACGCGGTGCCGATGAGACCAAGGCCGAAGGGCATGCCGCTCTCGGGCGTCACACCAGCCGGGATAGTGACGACGGGATAACCGGCCTGGGCAGCGACCTGGGGCGCTTGAGCGACCTCGGTGGGAACGAGGAGGGCAAGGATCTCCTGACCGTCGTGCGCGAGAGCAGCGTCAATGCCGTCCTCACGCGTAGCCTTCTGGCAAAAAGCGAGCGCCTGCCAGTAGGTCTCGTTCTGCTCACCCTTGGTCTCGAGTGAGGCGAGGAAGCTGTCCTGACCGCTCTCAAAGGCAGGGTGCGTGCCGGGGTTGCCGCCCTCCGAGCCGTCGTTGTCATAGTTGTACTGAACGAGGTCCTCAAGGCTCTTCATGTCCGTGTTGTTGAGCTCAGAGAGGTAGGTTCGGATGTTGTTGTAAAAGTCGACCTTGATGTAGGTAAACTCAGACTCGTTCGGGTATCCGCGGACGGTGCCGTAGTCCCAGTTCCAGCCATCAGGGCTGACAACAAGCTCGCGGGTAGGGATCTCGGTGCCGTTGATCACCTCAGCGCCGGCCTCGCGCATGAGTCGGATGACCTCGCCAAGCTGCTCCTGCTGGGTGGGCGGTGCAAGCGACCAGAAAGACTCCCAGGGCAGGCCAAACTTGGCGCCCTTGAGGGCAGACTTGTCGGCAAGGGAGGCGGTGTATCCCTTGGCCTTGGAGGGGGTCTTGCCGCTCTGAGCCTCAGTGTAGTTGTCGCGCTTGTCAATGCCATAGATGGCATCAAGAACGTAGGTGGCGTCGCGGACAGTCTTGGCGTGCACACCGACAGTGTCCTGGTGCTCAGACTCGGGAACGACACCAGCACGGCTAGTGAGTCCGACAGTGGGCTTGATTCCGACGATAGCGTTGCGACTGGCAGGGTTGACGACAGAACCGTCCGTCTCAGTACCAAGGGCAAAGGGGATCATGTTGGCGCCGACAGCTACGCCGCTGCCGGAGGAGGAACCACCGGGGTTGACGGTCAGGTTGTAGGCACTGCGGGCCTGGCCACCTCGGGCAGAGTAGCCCTCCGAGTAGAGGCTGGAGCGCATGTCTGCCCACTCACTGAGAGTGGCCTTGCCGAGGAGGAGCGCACCGGCGTTGCGGAGCTGGTGGACGACATGGGCATCACGTGGAAGGACAGATCCGAGGAGGGACCAGGAGCCAGCAGTAGTCTCCATCTTGTCCTTGGTGCCAATGTTGTCCTTGATCAGGAAGGGGATGCCATGGAGCGGGCCGCGGACCTTGCCGGCTTGGCGCTCGGCGTCGAGCTCAGAGGCGATCTCCATCCAGTCTGGGTTGATCTCCATAACGGCATTGACATAGTCCTCGACCTGGTAGATGCGCTTGAGGTAGCAGGTGGCAATCTTTTGGCTGTTTAGCTTGCCATCCTGCTGGAGCTCCTGAAGCTTGTCGATCGAGATCTCCTCAAAGTTGATGCCGAAGCACTTTTCCACGGGGAAGAGTTGGGCGCCATCGGAGCCATTTTCGGGGAACTGGTAGGGGAAGGGGTTGTCGAGGACCTGAGAAGAGGCGAGGTTGTCGAATTGGCGTGGGTGCTGCGAGGCGGCGACCGAACCGGCAGCGAGACCGGTGGCAGCGGCCAAGGCGAGAAGTGGCTTGGTACAGACCATCTCGGTATGAGCAAAGAAAGGGAGGGAGCCGGGGTATGGTCTATAGGAATGGAGTTGAGGAAGGCATTTGGATGGACCAGCCGTCGATTATGTAGAGATTGAAGGCTGGCGTTGGACCCTCGAAGACAGGAGCATGAGAGTAGGGCCGACGGCAGCCGCCCCAGCGAGTGCGCTTGCAAGGTGATGGGGAGGAAGGGAGAGAGAGGAAGAGTGATGCATGTCGGCGAAATGCAAGAGAAACCACAAGGCAAACAGGGCGAGAGAGTCAGAGACAGAGACGGTCAGTGGCTGAGCTGGTTTGGGGCTGAGGTCGTCATCGGCTGGAAGGGCAAGCAGCAGTCAATCAGCAGACCAGGCACGCCGACAGTCAGTCGCCCACGCGTTTTGCTCGGCTGCAGCGAGGCAAACTCTGGTGTTTGAGTGTAGCAAAGCAAAGGGTACCGCCGCTCTGTAACGGTACGGTACAGGCCAGGCTGTGCCGGACGGCAGTCGGCCCGCGACCGTCAGCGAGCGCGCTCCGCCCCCCCCCCTCCACACGAAGAGGCCATCACGGCTGAGATGCAGCGCGTTTGCGCGTTTAGGGGAGGGCGCAGCAGCAGGCCACGATGCAACAAGGGCAGGCAAACGGACAGACAGGCGCAGTGGCGCTTTCTTCTTTTCTTCTCGCCCTTGGTTCTCTCAACTCGGGGGCGCCCGAGTGACGGCCGGCATCTTGACAGGCGAGTTTATCTGCCACGCTCGGCCAAGAGAAAAAAGAAAACCTCACGTCCACGCCCCTCCGTCTGGTGGGGTTTCAACTTTGACGGCTGTTGCAGACAGATTTTTGCAACAGTTTGCGTTCTTGTCGATCAGTCGCAGCAGTCGCAGGGCCCTTGACAGGAGGGGTCGCCATTTGGCTCGGCCAATCATACGACCCTTTCGGAGCCTTTGACGAGCGGCCAAGACGGATTGTCAGACAGTACTGCACTTGGCGCTCACTCACTCACTCACTCTCAGCTGCCAATGTCTTTCTTTGGCAACCCACATACACTAAGCGGCCCCTCATGCAGGTATGGCGTTTCGCACGGACGTGTCGCCGTTCAGGTCAAGGTGATCCTATGATACCTGTACAGTACAGTACTGCAGTCGACCAGAGATGGATCGGCCGTCTTCGGCTACTGAAGGGGGCAGCTCGGGTCAGCATCGGTCACTCGACTTTGTTGAAGCTCGCTCTTGTCCGAAACGCTCATCGACTCGCTCCACTGTGAGAGATGGATGTTTGCCATGATCTCTGCTTTTGTTTGCAGGCAGGCTTGCTCTCTCCCTCACATGCTTGCTCGGCAAACAACGGGGCCACAATGCGATGTGATCACAGATACTGTACTCTACCTCACTGTATGCCCTTCTTTCTTGCACGCTCGACTGCGCCGTTTCATGCGCAGCACGGGGCGATCAGCACGTTGCAGAGCAAGCGTTCATCACAAAAGATCGACTCGCCAACTTGATGCAGCTGAAGAACAACCCACAAAGACCCACAGCGACATGCACAAGGTACCAAGTGACAGTGTACTGTAGACTTGACAGAGCCACAGTGGAAGAACCGGCCGCTGACAGCATTCGAGTCGGAGTTGATTCGCTGCTGCAAGGGCGTGTCTCTGTAAGCAGAGGCCGGCCGGACGGCAAGCAGCAGCAGCAGCATGTAGCAAATGGTCGCCTTGTCAAGGTACCAAAACCTGGTGCAGAACTGCGCAGTCGCTCTTGCCAACAACGACAGTCTGCAATCAGCCATGACAGGTCAGCGCACTCAGGCCCCACCAAACGTCCGCGACAAGAAAGTAGGTTGAGGTTTGAGCTGTTGCGCTGCGCTGCGCTGCACTTCGCCTGGGAAAATTTCCTGGAAGCGAAATCACGCTGGGAAAGCTGGGCAACTGACAGTGGCCGGAGCAGGAGCCGGAGCACCAGCTGCCGTCCTCTGCGCTCGCCCTTGCCCTTGCGCAGAGCAGATTTCCGAGTCCGTCCATTTTTTTTTGGTGCGTAACGTCCGTGCCTTGCCGTGCTCATGCCTGTCACCTGCCAAGTGCGTATTGTCAGACAGCACTAAATCTCATTTTTTCGGCCTTTTTTTTTTTTTTTTTGGCTTTCCGCCTTTGGCGCGTCAAGTCGAGCGCAGGTGACGAGCCTCGTCTGATTTGGAAAGTGGAGCAGCGCCGCGAGTGGCGAGCAGCAAGCAGCCAAGCAGACAAGCAAAAGCAAACCTCTCTCTCTCTCTGACTCTCAGGCGGCCCAGCGTAGTGTAAGCGAGAACCAACGATGCTCGGCTAACCAACTCTTACCACCGCATCTCTGACTTCATGCCATTGATGCCGGGACAGGTGAACAGGTGAACAGGTGAACACGAACACGTACCTGCGCTTTGATGAAATCCGATGGCGGGCCACGGTCACCTCCCGTGTCTTCCACCGACACTCGGGATCAAAGTCGAGCTAACCTTGCCTGCGCACCTTTGCTGCGCCCTTTGACACCACTGCACTGACGGTCTGTTTTCACCCTAGACTCGTATTCGGGCCGACCATCTATCATATCAACCCACTCGAGCAACAACCACCTTCCCTACCAGGCTGTGCAGAACAGCTTCCTGTCGCAGCTTTCAGACACTTGCCTTTCCTGTCAGACACGCCGCCACTCGTCCTATCACCGCCAATCACCTTTAAAGCCACCGACGAGGGCAGCTCGAGTCCCCAACATAGCACCACACACCCTCATCGCGGCCATTGTCTTGCTAGCTTGAATGGTGCATCATGGTCGAGCTCATCACACCAACCATATATCCGGTCACACCGACCTCCTTTCCAACCAACATCCCTCAGGACATCCAGGATGCGTACTATGACGGCCGCATCCCTCCCAACGTCTCTGTCGACTACCTCGCTGCCGACCGCGACTACGCCCCGCGGACCTTCATCATCTTCATGGTCTGCTTCACCGCCGTGCTTGTTGCTGTCCGAGTCTATGCCCGCTCCATGCTTGCACAAGGTTTCGGATGGGATGACGGTCTCTGTGTCCTCGCCTTCTGCTGCTACGTCGCTTTTGTCGTGCTCTGCATCTTGCTAATCGACATTGGGTCTGGTCGACACATCGAGTACATTCAGTACGTGCTCACGACAGCACAAATGACAACTTCAGAAAAGCTCGACTTTTACGCCCACATTGTCTACTCGGTTGCACTCTGGTTCTGCCGCCTGAGTGTCTTGGGCTTTTACCACCGTCTCTGCCGAGCGCTTCCCAAACTGCCCTATCTCGTTTATGGAGCCTTCACCTTTGTCACTGCCACCTTCATTGTGCAGGTCTTTCTCATCATCTTCCACTGCCTCCCAGTCACGGACACCTGGCCGTACGTCTGGCAGGTGGAGATCCTCGACTATGACTGTCTCACGTGGGGAGCAGTGTACACCACCAACTCGGCCCTGTCGCTCGTCTCGGACGTGGTCATCTTTTCTCTCCCCGCAGTCATCATCTCGTCTCTGCGCGGACAGCACCACGACAAGATCAAGCTCATTGCCGTACTGTGTCCCGGTGTCTTTGTCACGGCGATCAGCATCGTTCGTCTCTACCTCGTAGTCAAGGGTGGATGGGCAGTTGACGCGTCCTGGGATTATTCGCCGCTGCTTGCTATTGAGGTCGCCGAAGTAGGTGCGACGCTGATAGCCATCTCGGCACCGGGCCTGAATGCCTTTGTGAACAAGATGCGTGGCAAGCGGGACCACGGCGATGGTACGTACCGCAGCGACACGACCTCAAGTCGACGGCTGAGCCGAGGCTCGGGCACGGGCAAGCGCCAGAGTCCCAACCAGCTCGAGTCGTTCCCGCTCGAAAAGGGCCAGGAAATGATGGGATCAGACGACATTGAGTCGTCAAGAACCAACTCACCGAGTTCCAAGCCACCAACGTCTGTCTCGTTTTCGCAGGCCGCTGCGCCCGGTAACAGGGACAGCTCGGACGAGGAGGAGGACCAAGAGCCGTTCGTGTTCAATGCGACGCCAAGAATCTCGCAGCACGGGCATTTCTAATTTTGACCCCCACCACATGAGTCTCTCCACTCTGTTATCTTTCCTTTCCTTTGCAAACCCGTTGTAATCTGTACTTGTACCTCTTTGTTATTTCCAATGAGATGACTTTTTATTTTTTCTTTTTCGTCCGCGTCCGCGTCCGCATGGTCTGGTCTGGCTGTGTACGAATCTTGTTCCGCATCCAGTGATCTGCAGTACAGTACAGTACAGTACAGTACAGAATGCTCGAGTACTGCCCAGTAGCGCTCGGCGACCACGTGTTTCCGACCCCGAGGGGCGCACTAGGTGGCGTGTGGATGGAGGAGCTGAGCGTGAAATATGGCCGAGACGCGTTCCGAGTTGCAGCTGTCGACACGCGTTACAGTACAGTATTGGAGCATGCGGCCGCCGCTGCTGCTGCCACCCGCTATGCTCTGTACTGTAGATCCTCGATGTCCCAGACACTGTCAAGGAGACATACATAAGACCCCCGCGAGAATGGACATGGACTCGTCGTACGTTTTGCACCTCCACCTGCCTACAGCACGATGAGACTATCACTTGCCATCCTAGTAGCTTGGGCGCTGTTCTTTGCCGTGCTCCAAACGGCCGCGCAACAAGCCGGCACCGTGACCACCGCCGCTCATCCTCAGCCCACTGGCTTTGAGAGACGTGCAGTCACAACCACAAAGAAAAAGACCACCTCGTCTACCAAGAAAAAGACCACGTCGACCAAGAAGAAAACCACGTCGACTAAAAAGAAGAGCACGTCGACTAAAAAGCCTAGCAGTACCAAGAAGACGACGAGCTCGACCAGAAAGACGACGAGTACGTCGTCAAAGAGGACCACGAGCTCGTCAACACGCAAGACGACCAGCACATCTACCAAGAAGACTACGAGCTCTTCCACACGCAAGACGACCAGTTCGTCTACCAAGAAGACTAGCTCTACCACCTCGAGCACGACCAAGAAGAGCACTACGACGACCTCAAGCACCAGTACGAGCAAGAGCACGACTAGCACTACTGCGAGCACGACTCCGCGCACCACGACGACGAGTACGGCTCCGCGTGCAACCACGACGTCAACGACAAGCTCTTCTTCGACCACTACCACCAGTACCTCTACTGCAAGTACCACCACGCCCGTGACGACGCCAACGCCCAAGCCTACGTACTCGCTCGTGGGCAACCACAGGGGCAGCTCGTTCTACGACAAGTTTTACTTTTTCACGGCGCGTGATCCGACGCATGGAGATGTGGACTACATCGGACGGGACGAGGCCAAGTCGCTGGGTCTTGTAGGCATGCGGGATGGCAAGGTGTACATGGGCTATGCGACGTCGCGAATCTACCCCTCCACCTCGTCCACGTCGACGTCCACGACGCCTACGACCACGGCCACCGATACGAGCGGTACGGCGACGAGCACCACGTCAGCTGCGACGACGACGACGGCTATCCCCGACTTTAAGGCGGTGCGCATCAGCACGTACGAGTCGTTTACTGGGGGGATCTTTGTTCTGGACGCCGAGCACCTGCCAACGGGCTGTGGGCTGTGGCCTTCGTTCTGGACGGTGCCTGCGAATCCAGTGGGCGGGTGGCCGAACGGGGGAGAGATAGACATAGTGGAGGGGGTGCATGATACGGGGGTGAACACGTACTCGGTGCACACGATTCGCGGGTGCTCGGTGAACGCGAGTACGACCGAGATGAGTGGGCGGTGGGCCATGTCGAACGCGGCGCTGGCGACCAACTGCGCGTCGGCGGACACGAGTAACCAGGGGTGCGGGGTGCGCTCTTCGCTTTCGGGCGACTACGGGGTCTCGTACAACAGCGGCGGTGGCGGCGTGCACGTCATGCTGTGGGACGAGGCGGCCGGCATCAAGGCGTGGTTCTTCAAGCGCGCCAGCGTGCCCGCCGACCTGCTCGCTGACAAACCCGACCCCACGGGCTGGGGCACACCCGCTGCCAACTGGCCCGCAACCGACTGCGACCCGCTCAAGTTCTTCTTCAACCACGTCGTCGTGTTCACCAATACCATCTGCGGAGACTGGGCCGGCGCCCCCAGCGTCTGGAACTACCCGCAGTCCGCGTACGGCCAGACCAAGAGCTGCAAAGAACAGACCGGCTACCCTACCTGCAGCGCCTACATGCAGGCCAACCCAGACCTCAGCCAGGCCTACTGGCTCATCAACTACGTCAAGATCTACCAGACGGCCCGCAAGTACTAACTCGAGTTGCACCCCGCGGTGCCTGTCCCCTGTCCCGTGTCCCCTGTAGCATAGCATAGAATCAAGGGTATTGCTGATACAGCAGATCGATCGTGGTTGGACGGACTGGACTGCATCAAACGTGGGCTGGAATCCTCTCAACCATTACCTTGAAAGGGGGAGTGCGTGTGTTTTGTTATATACAAGTGCAGCGATAGAGGGGAGGGAAAGGGGAGATCAAAGCTCGACCTTGGGAACAGACTTGGACTCTACAAGGCGCGCAGCTGTTTGGCGGAGGCTGCCGGCCCACTCGCCAAGCATCGAGTATCCCTCGGCACGGAGAAAATGGTAGTAGTATTGGATGGTGGCGGTGAGCGGGTCCTGTCCCTCCTGAGTCCAGTACCAGATGCCGAACCAGACAATGAGGGCTGTGCCGCCCATGACGACGGTGATGGCGAGAACGACCATGACAAAGAAGAAGAGCATCTCGTCGCGGTCCTTCTTGTCCTGCGCGGCGCGCTCGTCGTCAGTCATCAGGTCGCGGGGGCGGGCCGTGTCCGCGGCGGCGGGGTCGATGCCGCGGGCAATGTGCATGGCGTCAAACTTGCGCTGCGCGGCCCACTTTTTCATGGCCGCCGCACGGACGTCGGGCTCACGGCCATCGTTGGCAGCAGATACGTAGGACGGGTAGAAGGTCTCGCACCACTGCTCGATGCGGCCGAGCTCGACGGCCCACTGGACAAAGTTGGGGTCGTTGGGCGACAGCCGCTTGTGGATGGAGCGCGAGTAGGACAGGAAGGTGTAGGCCACGTCGCGTGGGTTGACGGCCTTCATGATGAGCTGGACAGCCTGGCCCTTGCGGATCTTGACATTCTTGCGGAACACGTTGGGGTTGTTGAACATGAGGTCGATGGTGGCGATGGCCATGACCTGGGGGATGGCACAAAAGTTGAAGACGGACTGCTCGCGGAGGAGAGAGAGGTAGTCGAGCGCCTGTGTGGCATGCTTGGTGGCGTCGAGAAGCATGCTGGAGAGGACGTACATTGCTCGGTCGCCCTTGTCGCCCTCGGGGCGCCACTTGCCAGATCCGGGGGAGGTCTCTCGGATACCGTCGGCGACCTCCTTCTGGGAGGAGAAGCGGGCAATGTGGTCGCCCCAGCAGGCCTTGGGCCAGAAGAAGCGGCCCTCGTCGCAGTCCTCGGCGTAGTCACGGATGATGTTGGTCTTCTGGAGGAAGAGACCCATGTGGTTGGAGAGCTGGAGCTGGTTGCCGAGCCAAGGTCGTTCGAGGTCGGACTCGGAAAAGAGACGGGAGAGACCCTCGCCGACGAGACCGGCGACAAAGTGGCAGTAGAGGTCAAAGTCCTGCCAGCGCTGGACGACGCTGAGGGGGGCCTTTTCGCTAGCCTCAATGTAGGAGGCCATACCGGCGCCCATCTTTGCGGTGATGTCCGAGATGACGGTGCGGTAGCCGGGAGAGAGGAGCTGGTACTCGGCAATGACCTTGTCAAACTCGACGAGAAGCTTCCTGTCCTTCTCGTTGGGGCCGCTCTCGGTAAAGTTCCATCCTTCTTGCTCGAGGAACTTGTAAAAGTTGACAAGGAGAGGGATCTTTTTGGCTGCGGGGATGGTCATGTCGTCTTCGATGGTGTCGAGACCGCGGAGGACGAGATAGAAGAGGCAGATGACACGGCTGAGCTCGCCCTTGAGCTCCTTGATGACGGCGGCAAAGCTGCGGGAGGTGAGGTCGAGAAAGCCCCAGCAGTCGCGCATCCTCTCGCGGTCCCAGCCGGAGGCCTCGGGGTTCTGCTTGATGTCGTTGAGCGGGTCGCGCCAGACCTTGTAGGAGATCATGCTGCGGAGCTCCTGGGGATGGGAGAGACCCATGAGGATGTAGGCGAGGAGACCCATGCTTGGAGTGTGGTGGTGGGTGCTGAACGCCGGGCAAGTGGTGGTGTGAGGAGAAGCGCAGTACAGTACAGTACTGTACAGTACGGTACGAGTATACCGAACGCACATGAGCCAACTCGACTCGGACTTGCAACCAACAGTCGATTGAGAGCCCACACAGACAGAGTGGGGCACAGCGCAGCAGCAGAACGCAGAACGCAGAACGCAGAACGCAGAAAGCAGAAAGCAGAACGCAGAAAGCAGCCCATCCAAGATTATTTTCTTCCTCTCTCTCTCTCTCTCTCTCTCTCTCTCTCTCTCTCTCTCTCTCTGTGTGCCCTCGCGCCGACCCGTTTCCCCCACGCAAAGCGCGCCGCGCACAGACAGAGCAAAGAAATGAGACCATTCGCCTCCCTCCCCAACCAACCCCGCGTCCTCACAATCTCATTCGGGCCAGGTTACTTGCCTCAATTCAACCAGTCAGGTAACTTATCGCTCGAACAAACCCAGGCCAAGGAAACATCTATCTATGAATGACTATGGCAAATGTGTTGTGTATTATGAAGATATCTGTATGCAATAATGTGTTGTGTATTATGAAGATATCTGTATGCAATAATGTGTCAAGACACACATCAAGGGCAAGATGGCCGAGTGGTCTAAGGCGTAGCATTAAGGAAGATATCTCGAGCACTCGAGGGTACCTGCTATCTTCGGGCGTGGGTTCGAATCCCACTCTTGTCAATACTTTTTTTTGTTTTTTTTCTTTTCACTCCGACATTCACGAGAATCACATGCTAGTACCAAATTTGCCATCTCTTTGTACTCGTCTCTTGACCAGCGTCCAAGACAGCGAGTGAATGCGTTCAGTCTCAGCGCGGGGACCTTGGAAGTCAGATACGAAAGTACGGTGGTATGACCCTGCAGCCTGAACCGTTGCGCATTGGAGCCCCTATGTGACCCCAAAAAAAATATAAAGAAAAATTTCGGCAGTGGTGCGACAGCCCAAGACATGATCAGATCACATGAATAACCAAAGACCGAGTGAAAAAAAAAGACATACACAAAGACATGGACGAACGAGTCTATGATGAATCGCAGCACAAAATAACCTAGCGATAGTGTGGTCGTTGCATCGCAATGCAAATACAGTAAATTATCGGACCTTGAAGAGCTGCACCAGGCGCGTGTTGACCCTGCGCGCCTTGGGACCCTCCTCCTCCGTCTTGGCAGAGTCGCTCAGCGTGTAGTGGATCTCGACATCGAGCTCGCGTGAGTTGTCTGTTGACTGCGTAACGTGGATCTCACCAGCAAGAATGTCGCCCTTCTTGACCTCAATAGCCTCCTTGAGCAGGAACACCGTCTGCTTCCAGTGTGTCTCGAGACCGAACGGTCCAGTGGTGAAGCTGACCACCTCACCCTTGCCGGTACCCTCAATGTCTGAGACCGCATTGTGCCTCAAACCGATCGCGGGCACGTCAGCCTCGGTCGGCGCTCGCAGGTCGCACTCGGGCAGGCCATCCAGCTTCTCCCCTCCACGCGTATCACGCTTCTCGGGCTGCCCAGCCTCATTCAGCGGCCATGGCTTCGAGTCGGTCATAAACCACGTGTCGAACCAGCTCGCGAATCCATGTACTGGCGCGTCACTCGTGCACTCGAGAGTGAACGGCGCAACGAACGTCGGCTGCCGGTAAGACATGATCTGCAGTGGCAGGTCGTAAATGTCTGCCACAGAGGAAACGACTGCTTCCGGCTTGAGCGACTCGGTGTATGCCTCCTCCGTAAGGCCCTTGGTCATCGCACTCATGCGGAAGCCGTGCACGTCGTCCCAGAAACGAAGGCGCTCGTGCAGAAGCTCGCCGTCCGAGATGGCAGCGAGCGTCATGCGACAGTGGCTGGGCGCCAAAAGGCCCGTGGTCGGATTCAGATACCTGTCGCGCGCATACAACACGGATGGAAGCATGCACTCATAGAGCAAGAAGTAGCCCATCCATTCGCTCACCAGTAGATCAACCTTGCCAACGTACTTTTCCAGCTGCGAGTCAAGCTCCTCCACCTTGCCCTTGACAACCTTGATCACGTGGCCGAACCCGTTCTCCTCAACATTGAGGCGTGCCCGGTCGGCAATGTTGCTTGCGTCGATAGCCACGACCTCCTTGGCACCCGCACGAGCGCAGAAAAGGCTCAGAATACCTGATCCGCACCCGACGTCCATAACAGTCTTGCCTCGGATCAGGTGCGCATTCTCGGGCGACATGAGGAAACGACCGTAGCTGAGGGTGCGTGCTCGATCCGAGATCATGGTCTGGTGAATGTCGTTCGAGGCGTACGAGTCAAAGTAATGTGTGTCGTCGTCGCGCTTGCCGCCACCAGCGATCGGCTTGAGCCCGGCGATGGGTCCTCGCGAAGGACCAGCGGCCGCCTCCTCGCGAGACTCTTCAAGGGTAGAGGAAATTCCCATCTCAGAAGCGAGCCTCTCGCGCATGTCGTCAAATGCAAGCTTGGAAGCCATAAGCTGAGACTCGAGCTCCTCAATCCGAGCGCGGTAAGCGGCCTCGTCGCTGATGTTCTCGGCTCCGCTGACAGCATCGCGCTCGATGTCAAAGTCAATCTGGAGGAGGCCATCCATCTCGAAACCAGGCACAGGCTTCATCTCGGCATCGTCAGAGAGGAAGGGCTCGGTTCCCTGGAGAGCGGTGAGCTGCTGGGGCGAGAGACGGTTGCGGCGCGTGTGGTTTACGAGTCGGATCACCTGGAGGGCGTCAAGACGCAGTCGACGGACGAGCGCACGAAAGTCGCATCCCTGGCTCTTGGCATCCTGAAGCGCCTCGAGAGGAGTGTTGAAGCTTGCAAACTGGCCGTCTGGCTGAGCAAAGAGCGAGTGCGTAGCGATGGCCGAGTTCTCCTCGTCCTCGCCCCAGTCGGCCCAGTCCTGGTCGTCCTTCTCGTCGAAGGTCGAGTCGGAGTGGTACGAGTCGTTCTCGTCGATGAACTTGGATGATGGGTTGCCGGCGGACATCTTCGGGCCATACGATATGCGGTTGTGGTGGAGAGCGAGAGAAAAGCGAGCGAGCCAGTGTCCACAGCAGCTCTGCCCGGAGCGTTGGCTGCCTTGTGTGCGTTGGCTGCGTTGGCTACTTTGGGTCGGTCAGTGCGTGCAGTGCGTGCAGTGCGTGCTCACTTGTGCGGACAGCGTCTAAATTTTTTTCTTCGCAGCAGACGCCTCATTGTTCTTTCTTTGCTTCTGAACTCCCTTGTTCCGAGATTTCAGGCAAGAGTCACTGCGGATCCGAGGTTTCAGGAGAAAAGAAAAGAAAAGCGACAGGCAGACGCGCAGCAGGGTGAAGCATAAGGTCCGGGGGGAGCGACGCGACGTGAGAGTGAGCGAGAGGGCGTCAAGGCAGTGCTCGCTCCCTCGCGTTCGATCTCCCGCCCATCCGCGCGAGAGGGGAAAATTGGCAGCTGAGTGGATGGATTCCAGCTGAGGGAAACGACAGGCCAAACCGCCCTCCACGAATCCAGTCAAGCAGGCAGGCAGACGCGGCAGCATAGTCACTTTCTCCAAGCAGCAGCAGCAGCAGCCAGTCAGCCCAGAGAGCCAGTCAGTCCGTCCAGTCTGGCAGCTCTCTGGCAGGTTCCCGCTGCTGCCTGAAGCGTCTCTCGTCTGTCGCCGTCGCCCACGCGTTCCATCTCCCATCATCACGTTTCCATTTCCACACCACCCTTCTCCCCTCCCCCCGCCCAACCGACCGTGGATCCAACTCGCATCGCGGCTCGCTTTTTCGTCTTCTGTTATCACACTTCTTGCTCGTCTCCTCTTTCTCTTTCTTTCCACTGCTCGCCACCTTCCCTCTCGGCAATCTTCCGACAATCCAATCCAGGATCAAGTCGGCGGAGCGGCTAGGTTCAGTCACACCAGGGTCAGGTCGCGACACGGCACTCTCTGCTTGCCGCTTCTTGTAGCCATCCAGCCCAGGCCATCCATCTTGGACCGGTCTCTGTCGCCTCTTCCGATATCATTGGCCAGAAGCGTTTCGCATCATCCGACACGCGGCCTCGTTTGCTACTGTAGGCTCACATCACGCGGCGCGGCTCGCAGTCTCGACTCAGCACTCGCCAGCACTTCGAACTTGCCTTCGCGCCTCCTTTCACCTACCACCCTCTCCCATCTACCATACCCCAAACCTCGCTTTCCAGCTCGCCTCGCTTCGCCTCGCCGCCCAGCAACCCCGGCTCGTTCTGTTTGCACGTTGGCCCGCGTCTTCTGTATTCTACACTCGTCAGTCGCTGCATCCATCTCCGAAGGCTTGCCACCCATCCTTCCTTTCTCGACACCACCCGCGATCTAGTTCCGCAGTCACCAGCTCCAGCTCCTGATGCCGAATCCATCCACACCTTGTCTCTTGTAATCGTCCATCCTCCCACCCAGTCTCGATCTTTCCCGCTCACACCGCGCCAAAGGTCAGATCCTCTGCAACAAGGTACAAGTCGAGTCAAGAACTTTTTCTTCATCAACCATCTCGACACCTCGGTTCGGCTCATTGGCTCGCCTCAACCCCGGCAAGCCCAGCGTCTCTGCATCTCTCCGTCGCCGCCATCGTCACCGCCTGCCCTTCGTCAGCGTTAGCGTTGTCGTTGCGCGCCCTGGCGGTGAGACGCACTAGCCGGGCAAGATGAATCCACAAATGTTCAATGCCAACTTTAACATGTTTGGCTCCTCCGGCGATGGCTCATCCGGAATGGGCGGCGCGCCTGGAGACCAGAACAAGGGCTTTCCCATGAACATGGCCGGCATGGGCGTCAATCCCGCCATGTTTGGTGGTATAGACATGAATGCTCTTGTTGCTGGAGGTATGGGAGGTGCCAACTTGTCCATGATGGGCAACGCCTCACAGCAACAACAATCGCAGCAACAGCAGCAACAACAACAACCCCAGCAGCAAGCTCAGCAGCAGCTCCAACAGCAACAGCCTCAGCAACAGTTCAATGCGGGCATGCTCAACCCTGCTCTCTTGGGCATGGCCGGCAATGGTGGCATTGATCTACAGGCGCTTCAGCGAGCCGCCGCCGCCAGCGGAATCAACCCTGCCGCCTTCAACCCGCAACTCTTCCTCCAGCAACAGCAGCAACACCAACGTCAGGGGACGCCTCAACAGCAGCAGCAACAACAGCCACCGTCGCAACTTCAAGGCCAGCCATCACAACAACAAGCGCAGCAGCAGAATCGCTGGCCTCAGCAACAAGGGCAACAACAAGGCATGATGGGACAGATGGCACAAATGGCGCAAATGGGCCAGATGGGTCAGTTGGGCCAGATCCCCAACGGCGGTGGCATCTTCCCAGGCCAGCTCTCCCAGAACCAGGCGGGATCCTCCGGCGGTCAGATCAACCCAGCTGCCTTCGGAATCAACCCTCAAGCTATGGCGCAGTTTGGGCAGATGCCCATGCAGGCGATGCAGGGCTTTGGTATGGGCCAAGGCTTCCCCCAAAACGGATTTGGCCAGCAACAGCAGCAGCAACCGCAGCAGGCTACCTCGCAGCCAAACCAGGCACAGAACATGTTCGCTCAGGCTCAGTCTCTGGGGCATATCGATCCGAATGCCCTCTTTGGAGGAGGAAACATGGCCGCAGCACAAAACATGCTCGCAGGCATGTCAAATAATCAAGGTCAGCAGATGATGTCAACTCCGATGCGTCCCAACTCGGCTGTTCAGCCCAACGGCATCCCGTCGTACCTGCAAACGCCAGGGCAACAACCTTCGCCGATTGGTCAGCAGTCTCCCATGGGGCTCAACCAGCAACAGCAGCAAGGAACGCCACAGACAGGGAATAGCTCCGCAAACGTGACACCCCCATCATCGGCCAAGCCCAAGCCGCCGAGGAAGAAGGCCGAGAAGAAGGCGACGGCGGGCAAGCCGCAGACGCCTGTTCTTCAAAATGCTGCACCGCCCAGCATTTCAGGATCCCCATCGTCCATTTCGGGAGTACAAGGCGCCAACATTGGTACTGCGGCGCAGCCAAACATGCAGGCGCTTGCGTTCGAGCGCTCTCGTAGCCACACTCGTAGTCCAAGCGTTAGTCTCGGTGGTCCAGGTACCCCCTCTCAGATGCATGCGCCACATCCTGCCACACAGAATCAACAGCAGCCAATGCAACCGATGCAGCCTCAGACGCCGCAAGGAATGCAGCAGCAGCAACAGCAGCCGCCGCGAGGTCCACCCAAGCCCAACGCTCCGATGCCTTCCCCGATTCAACAGGTCGTGCCGCCCAACTGGAACCCGAGCCTCAACCCTCAGCAGCAACAGGCTATCCTCTCTCGTGCTTTAGCGCTCGCCAAGGCACAGGAAGGTACAGGTATCACTCCGGTTCACACACTGATGCAGATGGGTTATCTCTTCCTCAAGGCGTCTAGCTTGCCAGGTGGCCAGCACCCGTCAATGATGCCAAATGGCGGCATGGTTCTGACCATCAACGAGGCTCGGGGCCTCGGCCTTATCCCTGCCCAAGGCGGTCCCGGGCAGCCTGGTCAGCCTGTGCCCGGTCAGCCGCACCAGCACCAGCAGCAGCCACAGCAACAGCAACAGCCGCAACACCAACAACCTCAGCAGCAGCAGCTGCCAGGTCAGCCTGGTATGGTGGGGCAACCAGGTCACCCAGTCCAGTTGGGTCAGCCTGGTGCGCCGATGCCACCACAAGCAATGCCTCAGACACCGCAACGGCAATTCTCCATGTCTGGCCAGGGACAAATGTTTGGAGGTCCTGCTCCAGGGCAACCTGGTGCGCCAATGACACCACAGCAGCCTAATCCGATGATGCCTCCCGGCATGATGGCGCAGTTCCAGCAGCAGCCACAACAGCCGCAGCAGATGCGCCCTATGACACCTGCCGCGCAGCATGCCTCGCCCGGCGGATCGGTCCACGCCCAGTCGCCGGCTGCTATGCATGGCTCGACCTCTAGCCCTGCTCTCGTTCATCAGCAAAGACCGAGGCAACCGAGTGCATCGCTCAGTGCGAGTGGTCGTCCCGACTCGCGCTCCGGCCCTATCCCGGGTGCAGGCTTGATGGCTCCGCCGCCAGCCCCTGGGCATCTTCCACCTGGAGGCTCGATGCCATCTCCGTTCGGAATGATGGGAAGCCCTCACCCGCAAGATCCGGCCGCGCAGGCCCAGGTCTCTCTCGCAAAACAGGGGCGCCGTCCGTCTATGGCCGATCACAATGCAGCGATGAGCCCAACCGGACGGCGCCCGTCCATGGCAGACGGGACGGGTATGCCTCAACCGAATGGCGTCAACCCAGCGTTCGAGAACCTGCCTCTGACGGATCCCGCTCTGGCCGCTGCGGGTGCAGCCCCTCAACAGGCCCCGGCTCAGGCCCATGCGATGAACCAAGGCATGCTCAACACATTCGGACCGCCGGGTGCTACCCCTCCACGCCCCAGGCAGCCCGTCACGCCTCAAGGACAGCCGTCGGTGGAACCTCCACATCCGCAAGTCGCAGGAATGCCCGCTCAGCCTGCACCCCAAGGCAACGTTCCAGCACCTCAGCCTAATCTTTCCAACCTGCCTATGGTGAAGGGTGGACCTGCGCCACGCGAGTCGGCTGCCGGCACGCCAATCACGCCCTACAACACCCGCATGACAAGGCTTCCGACGAAGGAAGAGCTCATTGCTGCTGCAACAAAGGCCGAAGAAGGTGGTGAAGGCAAGGACAAGGATAGGGAAGCTCTTCCCTCCTGGTCTCCACTTACCGAGGAGCAAGAAAAGGAGCTGCTATCTATCATGAAGCGGGACAAGGATTACGAGGCACTGTACCGCAAGCAGCAGATCAACATGGAGAAGGCTCTCAAGGATCGCATTGATGCGGTTCGGCCTCCTCGCAGAAAGATCTCTGATGGAACTATCACTCGACCCAAGCCGCTGTCATGGTGGGAAAGGCCCGAAGAGGAGGATGTCTCTGGATTGAACCGCGATGGCGTGTTCGAGCCATTCCGCATCCTGCTGCCCTCTCAGAAGCGGACAGAGCTAGAACAAGGCCAACGCGGTGCCCGTCCCATCATCTCGCTCGGCAAGAAGCAAATGGACTCGGTCTCCTCACAGGGCGAGGATCTTGTCCCAATCCGACTCGAAATTGACCACGAACACTGGAAGCTGCGCGATACGTTCACATGGAATGCGCTTGACTCGCATATCAACGTGGAAGCGTTCGCTCAGTCGATCTGCGAGGACATTGGTTTGCCGGCCGCAGTCTTTGTGCCGGCCATCAAGGAGCAGATCCAGAGCCAGATCTCAGATCACCTGATGACGAACGCGGTGCGTCCTCGGTCTTCTGGCCCCACCGGTCGCAGCACTGAAGAAGGCGATGGCAAAGGATCTCTCGAGGATAAAGACCAGCTGTGGTGGTCCAAATGGAGGCATCGCGTGGAGACCAACCAATTCACTGGCAAACGCAAACGCGCGAATGCGAATGGGACTGGTCACATTTCCTCCGAGGCTGACGAGGCGAAAGATTTCCCCGTCAAAGCTGCGAGCGAGCCCAACGGTGATGCAGCTGCCCTTGCGCCAACGCCTGACCAAGTTGCACCCGAAGACAGTGCCACGGTCGTCTCTGAGAGTGATGACGATGAATCCGAGCCTGCAGAGATTGCCGACATGACACCGGTCGAAGAGCTCCGCATGATTGTCAAGGTAAGTGTTGTTAGATTTTCTGCTCCGGCTACGCCTTTCTTGCCTGCAATGGCGTTTTGCTGACCAAATTCTCTTGTTCACCTTCCTCCAGCTCGACATCACGGTTGGTAGCATGAATCTGGTCGATCAATTCGAATGGGATGCGAACGAGACGGATCCCACTGCTGCAGAGAAGTTTGCCGAGACATTTGCCGCGGATCTGGGCTTACCTGGCGAGTTCAAGACTGCGATCGCGCACTCCATCCGCGAGCAGGTGCACGTACACATCAAGTCGCTTGCCATGATGGGCCACGGGTTTGATGGCCGACCTATTGCCGACGACGAACTGCGGATGGCTTTCCTTCCTCTTATCTCGAAGGGCAACACCTCGCGAGGCGAGAACGAGGCGGACGCGTTCACACCCAAGCTGCTTCAGCTCAGCGAAGCCGAGATCGAGCGTCTCGATCGGGAGCGGGAGCGTGAAGCGCGACGAAAGCGAAGGCAGACTCGTGGCCGCCGTGGCATCAACCTTCCCGATCGCGAGCCGCAAAAGACGCAGCGTACGCCTGCGGTATACGGCATTCAGATTGCGAATGCCGGTGATGCCTCTGCCAACGGATTCGCAGTACCTGCTTACGGTGCAGGCATGTCCACACGAAGGGCGGCAGCTGCAGCTGCAAACGCCAGCATTGCGCCTTCGCAAGTCTCAGACTTTGGCACACCCACTCCACAAGCATCGGACGCATTCGGATTGCCAGATCGCAAGAAGCCCAAGGTCAACAATCACGCAACCCACTTCCTGTACCCTGGTGGACTTGGACGCAAAGATGGGCCAAACGGTCCTATTTTCTCTCCCGACTACACCGAAGAGGAGGCAAGGAAGCGGGCTCGATCGCCGGATGGCCACGCAACGGCGCAACCAGCGCCTCGGGAGAATGCT
Organism: Fereydounia khargensis; assembly: GCA_026413255.1. Lineage (NCBI taxonomy): Eukaryota > Fungi > Basidiomycota > Ustilaginomycetes > Urocystidales > Fereydouniaceae > Fereydounia > Fereydounia khargensis. The sequence continues at coordinate 243,828 of JAOCZO010000009.1, read as the reverse complement.
GCGCCGAGTCGCACGAGTCAGGCGTCCTACGCGGCGCGCAACAATGTGCGACCGGAGGATCTGGAGCGTCAGCACCCAAACATTCACGATGGCATGTGGCACTGCTCGAACTGTGGTATTCCTGGTACGCTGGCTCCAGGAAGGCGCAAGGGTCCGCTTGGAGACAAGTCGCTTTGCGGACCGTGCGGAAAGTACTACCACCGTCACCGCAAGGTTCTCATCGTGGACTACACTCGCGACTTTGCTTTCCACATGAAGCAGCAACAGGCGACAATACGAAAGGGCACTGCTGCGAATGCGCTGCTGGACAATGCGATTGCAGCGATGGGCGAGCAGGAAGACTCTACGGAGCCCACGTCAGCTGCAGACACGCCCAAGCCAGAGGGCACGGACTCGAAGGCCATGGACGAGGATACGGAGACAGAGCCGGTAGCCCGAGCTGCTCCTGCTCCCTCCGGTCGAAGGATCGTGCTCTCGCGATCACGGACGCCCCGAGCGGCGTCGCCGGACCTGCCGTTTGAGCTGGTTGGAAGCCCGGACGATAGTGACTCGTCGCGATCATCCAGTCCCGAGCCAGGCAACAAGAGTGCCGACGCAAGCGAGTCGATCAAGGCGGAGGACAAGTCTGGCATGGATGGCGGCGTCGCTAGTGAGGAGGGAGAGCTGGAGCAGGGCGAGGTGAAGGAGAGTGGTTCGGTGCCCCCAACGACTCCTTCGCGGACGCATGCGACGATCCCTGTGGGACTCACACCTCCTGACTGGCTCCAGTCGGCAGCAGTGGCTCTGAGGGCGCGGTACCCGAACGACCGATTTGAGACGCAGCCTCGTCCACGGGCGGCGGGTGCGCCCGCGCCTTCGGTGCCCGAGTGGCGTGTGCGTTGCTTGGACTGCCCTGGCAAGCTGTACACGCCTGGGCCCGGCGAGTCGCTGACCAACTTTGAGATCCATCTGCGAAACCGACACCACCGGGCCAACGTGAACCGACGTGTGTATGGTGGATCAGCGACGTCGCCTCCGCCTGGAGGGTCTGTTGGCACACCAGGATCGGCGCAGAGCCCGACTCTGGGCGCAGCAAGCGTGCCACCCCACAGCTAGAGTAGTGCTGCAGAAAGTGGATAGCATGGCAGTGGAGATGTAGGTGCACAGTTTGTAAAGACCGTTTCCGGGGCCATTTGTTGGCCGAGCAGGTTTTTTTTCCCCTTTTCCCCAATAGTGTTTTTGTTGTTTTTGATTTCCGACTAGCACCCCACTCACGTTGGAGACGATGTTGTGATTGTAGCTATCATGCTCGTTTATTCTCGTCAGGTTTGCGAATAAGAAGAACTAGTTGAAACAAAAAGGGTCTGGCTTGGTTGACGCCTTCTGAAACCTGGCGTGTAGTGACTGCAATTGTTTTGGTTGGTTGGCTGGCTGGGTTGGGCGGTGCGGGGTTGCGGGGCAGAACGAGACTGGACAGGGCCGGCAAGGCGGGGGAGGCGCGTCGGGGTAGACGGGCATGCCGGGGGGGGGGGGCCTCGCCGAGACGAGAGAGTAGCCGGACGCGGGGTAAAAAGAAGAGCAGAAAAAGGGACAGAAGAGGCAGAGCGTAGAAGCAACACTTTTGGAAAGCCCCGACAAGCAGTAGCAGCAGCAGCAGTGCGGCACCACACCCAGCAAACAGCAGAAGGGATGGATCGTGTCCAAAGTGTCAGCTTGATGTGTGATACCACAGAACAAGCTCAGGCTTGGGGAGATGGAAATTGTGATGTGATGTCGTGGGAGGGAGCAACGTTTAATTTTTTAAAGCAGGGCAGCAGCGGAGGCGGGAGAGGGCAGAGAGGAGAGGCGGGTCGACTTCCGAACCGGTAAACCCAAAGGCAGTGGAGATGGCCCGACAGGACAGCCAAGCAGCCAGCAAACAGAGACAGACATGGCAGCCTTGCCCATATATCACCTTGGCTCGGCACCCTTTTCCCTTCCCCCTTTCCCCCCCTGTTCTTCTCTTACTATTTTCCCACCAACACGCATCGTCCCCACCATGCTGCCGTCAGTCCTCAAGAACAGGCTGCGCGGCTCCACGCTCGCCGTGCGCACCTATGCCTCGACTTCGTCCTCTTCCTCTTCCTCTTCCTCCTCCTCGCCGCTCCCGCTTCCGACCAAGGTGTTAATCGCAAACCGTGGTGAGATCGCCTGCCGCGTCATGCGCACCTGCAAGGCCCTTGGAATCAAGACCGTCGCCGTCTTCAGCGAGGCCGACCGGCAGGCCATGCACGTAGCACAGGCAGACGAGGCCTACTGCATCGGTCCCGCTCCCAGCGCCCAGTCCTACCTCCGCATGGACGCCATCATCGACGTTGCCAAGCGCACCGGCGCCCAGATGGTCCACCCGGGCTACGGCTTCCTTTCCGAAAACTCGGCCTTCGCCAACCTCCTCGAGTCGGAGGGTCTCGAGTTTATCGGACCCCCGGCCTCGGCCATCGAGAGCATGGGCTCCAAGTCAGCCTCCAAGGAAATCATGATTGCCGCCGGCGTGCCCTGTGTGCCCGGATACCACGGAAAGGACCAGAGCGTCGAGCGTCTCAAGAAGGAGGCCGACATCTGCGGATACCCCGTGCTCATCAAGGCTGTCAAGGGCGGTGGAGGCAAGGGCATGAAGATTGCCATGCACGCTGGCGAGTTTGAGGAGCAGCTCAGCTCGGCACGCCGAGAGGCCGAAAAGGCGTTCGGCGACACGGACGTGCTCATCGAGCGGTACCTCCAGCAGCCTCGCCACGTCGAGGTCCAGGTCTTTGCTGACAAGCACGGAAACGCCGTCTACGTTTGGGAGCGTGACTGCTCCGTCCAGCGTCGACACCAGAAGATCATCGAGGAGGCCCCTGCTCCGGGACTCCCGGAGGCGCTCCGTCGCGAGCTCGGCGAGAAGGCTGTCGCCGCTGCCCGTGCAGTCAACTATGTGGGAGCGGGCACGGTTGAGTTTATTCTCGACGCCCAGACGCTCGACTTTTACTTTATGGAGATGAACACGCGTCTGCAGGTTGAGCATCCGGTCTCTGAGGCCATTAGTGGGCTCGACCTAGTGTCGTGGCAGCTCGAGGTGGCAGCAGGCAACCCGCTGCCGCTCAAGCAGGACGAGATTCCGCTGATCGGGCATGCGTTTGAGGCGCGTATCTATGCGGAGAACACGCGCGCCGGCTTCCTGCCTGACGTTGGGCGTCTCGCGCACGTCAAGCTGCCGAGTGGACCTGGTGTACGTATCGACACGGGATTCTCGACGGGCGACGAGATCAGCGTGCACTACGACCCGATGATTGCCAAGCTTATCGTGCACGGGCGCGACCGGGCGGATGCGCTGCGCCGCCTTGCGCATGCGCTCGACGAGTACGAGGTCGCCGGGCCCGCGACCAACATTGACTTCCTGCGCGCGCTCGCGCGCCACCCGGCCTTCGAGGCCGGCGACGTGGAGACCGGCTTCATCCCCAAGTACCGCGACGAGCTGATCCCACCGACGCTCCCGCCGCCGCCGCCCGCTGCGCACATCCAGGCGGCGCTGTTCCTCGCCCTGCGCGACTCGGCGCCCGCCGGGCCATTCGCGTCGTTCCGCCTCTCATCCTCACAGCCCGCTAGGCGCACCGTCCACTTTACTACGGGCGCGGTACACATCACACCCGAGGCTACGGGCACCGGCACGTGCACATACACGGTCGAGATGGAGGGCCAGCCCACGCTCACGGGCCTCTCGGCCAAGCTGGAGGGCGAGACGGCCCTCGTCACCCCCGGCCTGCCGCGCGCCTCGGTCCTCCACCACCCGAACGGCAAGATCGACGTCTTTGTCAACGGCGACCACGTACAGCTCGCGCTCCAGGCGCCCGCGTGGCTCGAAGCCGAGGCCGGCGCGAACGCCAATGCAGCCATCATCGCCCCCATGCCCGCCAAGGTGGTCGACGTACGCGTCAAGCCAGGCGACAAGGTCGCAGAGGGCGACGTCCTAGTCGTCCTCGAGGCCATGAAGACCGAACACGCCCTCCGCGCCCCGCGTGACGCTGTCATCAAGACGCTGCACAACAAGGCGATCGCGGGCAACATGGTCCCGGAGGGCATTGAACTCGTCACTTTCGAGGAGGAGGAGAGCAGCTGAGCAGACCAGACATTGTGTAATTTAAAGAAAGATATGCGAGTCGAACGATGATGGTAAATAACAGAGAGCATGTGGATTGCCTACCTTATCTATGCGAATTACTATAGTTAGATGCTGCGTGGGTCCTTCTTGCGCGAGCTATTATTTGGCTGCGGCTGGACGGAAAAGGCCATGGAAGCAGCCTGGAGAGCCGCATTCGCCTGTGCGTTGGAGAGGACTGCGGCCGCGAGCGTCTGCAGCTGTTGCGTAAGCGACGCCACCTGGTCCTCCAGCGCACTGATACGCGCCTCTGCGTCTGACGATAGCATGGGCGAGTCGCTCCGTGACGACGCGGGAAGCGGGCTGTCGCCCGCTCGGCTTTTGAGCTGGCGAGAAGAACGTACGACGCCACTGTCTGCATCCGAGTCTGGCGCTAGCTCGACTGCCGTCAGCCTCGAGTACCCCGAGCGGTACGACGCCTTGTTCGAGTCAGATATGGATGAGGTCCGCCATCCGTCTGATGACGCCGACTGCGCTGGACGTGCGCTGGCTTGAAACCGAGACGGACCAGCACTGCTGTTGCTGTTCTCCCACCCGTTCAACGCGCGAGACATCTTGGCCGGTGCCGTTGGCGGCGCTGGTGCAGTCGACTTGGTCGCCGTGGGCGTGGGCTCGCTGCTGTCCCATCCACGTCTCGCCTCTTCCTCGCTTTCCAACTGGCGCTGCGCATCCTCCTCCCACGGCTCGAGCTTCTTCTTGCTGCTCTGGGAAGTTGACGGACCCCACTCGGTCGGTGTGCTCGCCTCGCCCCTCCAGAGAGCCTTCTGAGCCTTCTTGCGCTCGAGAGACTCGACTCGGATGCGCTCGAGGGCTTCCATGCGCTCTTGCAGACGCGCGCGATGGACCGACAAGCCGGGCCCGGACGCCATGATGGCCATACTGAGCAAAGTGTAGTGCGCATCATTGGCCGCGTTGTGCAGACCATGAATATATGACTGGTGCGGCTTGGTCCCGAGGTTAGATGCCAGCGTAGAGATCATTCTCCCCAAGTTGGTTCCGTTCTTCATCGACTTGCCTTCCAGCGTTGCGAAGAAACGCCGGGTATCCAAAATGGTGACTGGTCCAGGATTTTGGCGCCCAAACGGGTCGGGAGCGGGGCTGGATCCACTCGGGCTCGCTGGGTTGGGGCTCTGTCTGGCTGCTTCAGCTCTGATCTGTTTTTGGGCTTCCGTGTCCCAGGAATACGTCCAGTCATCGGTAGAGACGCCAATCTGATTCAAGACGCCCAGATCGGAAGACGAGTCATGGAAGACTACGTATACGGGACCTTTTTCGCGGAGAGATTTGATAGTGTGGTCGAGCTCTTGGGCCGCGCGCTCCAGGTCGACAATGATGCTCCCGTTGGACAATGTGAATCCGGCGGGTGCCGTCTTGATCTTGTCAGCATCTGGGATAGGCCTTACTTGGGGATTATATGGAAGCGGGTCAATCATCCCATCCTTGACCGTGATCTGGGTGGGTATATCGAATAGAAAGGCAGCGCGATTGTCGGGCACATATTTGCCATTGGCCATGATAGTATTCTCCGAGATGATGCGATGCTCTGTTTGCTGGGTCCAGGTGTCTGTCGGCTTGCGGAGAGGATGGGGAATATCAGAGTCGGGGAGCTGGATGATGCTCCAGCCGAGCTCGAGCAAATCCTCTGCGGAGCCCCGTTCCCAGTGCTCCGTGTCGATCGAGATGAAGGAGCAATGGGCGTTGCACCACATTTGGCGGAGGCGTTGGTACTCGACAGTACCCTGGATGTGGGCCTGTTGATCGTTGAGCGACTTGTTGTGCTTTGATGCGGAGGAAGTGATGTACTTGAGCTGGTCCATGGTGGACGCGAGATACTCTACCGGCGCCGCGTCGAGAAGAAAGGGACCTGCGAGGGAAGGTTTGGCGCGGGTGTTTCCTGTACGATTGCGGGAGAAGAAGAAGATGGCTGAACAGTCTATTTGATCCTCGAGATGCTGGAGTGTGCTGGCAGCGGTAGATACGGAGATGCGACGGAAGAGGGAATGAAGGATGGCTCGAAGCTGGAAAGCGGTGATGACGGCGTGTTTCGTATTATCGCCAGGCTTGGTTGCGACATAGATGGGTATAGCGCGAACCTGCTCGCCACGGTCGGTGGTGTGGTCTTGCCAAAGGCATTCGCGGACAGTCTGCAAGTCAGCCTGCTTTGCCTTGTTGGTGACGCCTTCAACTACGGGCGGGGGTTCTTGGTCTGAGCCGTAGGGAGCCTCCGGATCGCGGAACCAGTGCCTTGTGGCTAGACAGTTGCGCAGGCGCAGGTAATCAAAGTCAGTGAGGACGGACTTGGGGAGATCGCACTTGAGTAGCTTCTTGGGCCATACATGCACGATGTAGTCGAGCTTGTAGTAGCGGTCCTCTGGGCCCAAGCCGTTCATGACGGGGCGAGTGTGAGTAGTTTGGAAGGACCCGGGAGCCGCCATGCCGCCTGAGCCTCGAAGCACTGGAGGAGGAGGACGTTGCCGGGTTGATGAAGTGGCGGGCGGAATGGAAGTGAGTAACGACGGTAGGAGAGGCAGACCACACTGTCGAGGACGAGGAAGAGGCAGCGAGAGGCATTCACTGAAATAGTCGGTCCGTCAGGGTCTTCTTTACCACTCTGGTTTGCTTTTCCTCTCTTTCCCAGCCTCGAGTTACAGTGTTGTATTGCTGCTGCCCTGCGTGGGGAGAGAGTGTCGTGCATTGGTCACTGCAGAGGGCGAGAAAAAATGCAAAAGCAAATGAGAAGCTGAGCATTTCGAGCCCACGCCCACGCCCACGCCCACGCCCATGGCCACCCCCTGTCGCTGAGCTCTCCCCTTTGTTCCCGCCATTTGATACAGCATACAGAAGCATCACATATCGGAATGTCCGAAGCCAAACCTTAGCGTGAGATGTCAGACAAGCTCCATGTGAAACTTGCCGACTGCCTTGCCTTTGCGGGCGTCTCCGTAGCCGAGCGGGAGAAAGCGTTGGGGGATGGTTCTTGTGGGTCACGTGCCAGAGAGCGGTCTGTGCCTTTGGTAAATGTGGAGCACTAACTGCGGGCATGAGGCGGGTGAGGCGGTTTGCCACCACCACCTTTCCTACATCACAGTTTCCCGAGAGATGCCGAAAGCAGCCCAAGCTCCAGTCGCTGGCGATGATCCGTCCAAGCCAGAAGACTTTATCGATGTGATGGGGGGCAAGACGCCCTCCAAGTTCACCGACCCCTGCCGCCGCGCTGCCAAGCTCTCGATCAAGTGCCTCGACGACAATGCCTACGACCGCTCCAAGTGCACCGAGGTCTTCCTGCAGTAGTATGTTCCCCACTGATTCTTGCTGCTGTATCTTCGGCTCACCCGAATCACTGACTGAAACTCATGTTGACTCCAACAGCCGCGAGTGCAAAAAGGCCTGGGTAATCCAGAGGAGAGAGGATCGCCTCAACAACCGCCCCGGCGCGTTTGACTGAGCAACGCACCGTCACACACTACAAATGTACCAATAGCCTGTATATCCAGTACACATCACACATCATCCACAGACATGCACGCACGCCCTTGCTCTCTCACTTTGATACGGATGTTTTGACTCGTGATTGCCATAAAAACCCCAACGGGAGAAGACGAGGTAGGCCAGCCCAGCCCGGCCCAGCCCAGCCCAAGGCAGATGAGCAAGCAAGCACTACACCCGGTACCTCTTGGTGCTTCCCTTTTCGAAGAGTGCTCGGACAAAGTAGACCTGGCCGACCGAGATGCCGACCATGACGAGCGACTCGGTGATGCTGTACCAGAGGATCTTGGACCTGGTGCTCTTGACCGTGCCAAAGTTGCGGTTCTCTCGCACTCGGAAGTAGCGCTGCGTTCGGGCAATGTTGGTGAGCTTTTCCTGCATCTTGCTGATCGACGTCTCGAGCGGAGCCGAGTGCTCCGAGAGCAAGGCTGCTGCCGAGATGGGCAGGTCCAGACGTGGTTCTGACTCGACTGTAATGTCAAAGTCGATCTGATGCGAGAGGTGAGGCGAGGCGAGGCGATCAGAGGCTGGGCTAGCAGGCCGGTCAGGGCGTTGTGGACGAGGAATACTCACGAGTTTTTCGGCGAACGTGCTCATTTGGTTCTCAAAGCAAAAGCTGTACTCGCCCACCTCGTTGCCGGTAAAGATAATGTCGAGCTGCCTCTCCTTCTTGCCCTCGATGATCACCTTGTCCAGCGGGTCATGGACGACATAGTCAATGTCGAAAGCGCCACCGGACTGGACGGCAAAGTAGAATCCGACCTTTTCGCCAGCCTTGTCGACCCAAGCGTAGTAGCAGGCGCGTTCGTGGGGCTCGAGGAGCGAGGTAAGTGCTGCTGCGTCCGCGAGGTTGGCGGGGAGGAGCAGGGCGCACACGAGCGCTGCCAGCAGTGCTACCAGTCTTGTCGGGAGGGAGAGGGGCGTATGCATGGTTCGTGAGTCGTCGTCGTCGTCGTCGTCGTCGTCCCAGCCAGTGAGCGGGACTGGGGCTGAGTTCGGGTCGGGTCGTGTCGAGGTGAGTCGTGTGCCTGAAGAGAGGAGAAGGGCAAGGCGGTTTGACGTACTGCACTCTAGATGCCAGCCAGCGCTCCATCCAGCCAGTCAGCTGTGAGACCGAGACGGGCAGCAGAGAGCTTCGGAGCTGCGCTGCGCTGCACTGCATCTGCACTGCACGCACACTCGCTCCGTTTCCACTGCTTGGCTGGCAGCAGCAGCAGTCCGCGTCCCCGGAGGCCTGGCTGGCACTTTTTTACGCATCTCGGCTCCGACTTTTCACATCGAGGCGCACAGTTGAACCAATTGACTGAGCCAATTCACGCGAACTGAACCCTTGCTCATCCACCACCCATCCATCCCGGCCTGGCCCAACCATCAACACACTCATGGCACCCACGGCAACAGGCCCAGCACCCAGTACCGCCACCAATGCGGCTGCCACCGACGCCAACCAAATCAGCGTGCCCGGCTCTCTAGAGGAGGCCCAGCAGCGCTACCAGACCGTCAAGCAGGCCCTTCGCGCCGGGATAGCCAAGAAGCGCACCATCGACCGCTCACTCACCGACCTCGAGTCCCAGATCTACCTCTTTGAAGGCTCCTACCTCTCCTCCACCGCCGCCTCGGGGGGCAACATTGTCAAGGGCTTTGACTCGTACCTCAAGAACTCGACCTCCACCAAGGCAAGTGTGGCCGCAGCTGCCTCGGGAGACGTTCCCCTCGAAGACCGCATCTTTAGTCTCAGCAGCGCCACGTACCAAAAGAGCCTCGAGCTCAAGGCAAACGAAAGCCTCGAGCGTACGCCAGAAAAGGAAAAGCCCAGCAAGGACAAGGACAAGGATAAAGACAAGGACAAGGACAAGGAAAAGGACACACCAAGCGCGAGTAAGTCGGAGAAAAAGTCCAAGAAGGACCGTCTTCCCTCTGAAGATCGCGAGAAACGCTCTGGGACGCCAAGCACAAAGGAAAAGGACAAGGATAAGGACAAGGACAAGGACAAGGACAAGGACAAGGACGGCGACAAGCACAGCAGCACCTCCACTCCCAGCAAGGCTTCCAAGACCCCCAGCGGCAGCCTGACTACCAAGCTCAAGCGCAAGGCAGAGAGCGGTGCTGGCACCCCCGGCTCGAGCGGCAAGAACAAGCGCAAAAAGGAGGATGACTGAGCGTTCTCTTGATTGACTCGGCGTGTACCTTGTACCGTGTACCTGTACTTGTACTTGTATCTGTGTTACCGACACCTGGCATGCGCAAGCTGGCCAACTGTAATTCATCCGTACGATACCCTCCCTCGCCGCCATGGCTGACATGTGATGACATAAGACTGAGAGGCACAACGGCTGTAGCGGCCGGCTGGGCTGCCATCCGGATGGATGGCACCATTTCTCCATCAAATGCAAATACTGTACCGTAAGCTTGCCGTATTTTACCCCGACGTGACGTAAAACGTAGCCGAGCACGCCATCCCCTCGGTATGACATGACATGACAAGGTTGCCCACCCACCCATTAATGCTTCTTCCTTCCAAGCTTGGGCCACTTGCTCGCAACAATCACGCACCATTTTTCTGTCTCCCTGTCCTGTTTTTCCGCCGAGCCTCTGTCATGACTGTGTGCCTTGTGTGTGTGTGTGTGCCGATAGCGCAATTCTACCACGAGGCTTGAGGGGGGGTGCGGATGTGTAGATCGTATAAGAAGCTTGCTATGCACTCAGGGTACATAATTGTCTCAACATATAATTCCCGTCACCAGCTATCACAACATGTTGTCGACACTTCCTTCAGGCCAGTCGCACTTTACGCCCAAGCAGGGTGGTGGATCTAACGGTGGAGGCGCTGGCGGATTCAGCGAGGACCAGCTCGAGGCGCAGCGCTCGCTGCAGTCTTCGGTGAATGTGCTTACGTCTGGACAGCACGATGCGGTGACGACTCTGATTACGCCGTACGACGAGCTGCCCAAGAAGATTGAGGGATCTACGGTGTGGTCTGCGTCCGAGTACGAGGGCGAGGCGAATCGTGGCAAGTGGGTGCACACATGGACGGCGGAGGAGGTGAGCCAGCTCGAGGAGGCGTCCAAGCTGTGGCTCGAGTCTGGCCGCGAGCTCGGGGAGATTGAGCGCTCCACCTTCCCGCTCCCCGAGAGCCTCGTGCGCACGCTGAGCAGCCTGCGCGACCGTCTGGTCAACGGGCACGGCTTCTACCTCTTCAAAGGCCTCCCAACCGAGCGCTGGGGCAACCGCCTCTCCGCCATCGCCTACCTCGGCCTCGGCTCGTACCTCGGCAACATTGTCAGCCAGAACAGATACGGCCACGTCCTCGGTCACGTCAAGGACCTCGGCGAAGACCCCACCCAGATCGACAAGGTCCGCATCTACCGCACCAACGCCCGCCAGTTCTTCCACACCGACAGCAGCGGTGGCGCCGTAGGCCTCCTCTGCCTCCACAAGGCCCTCGAGGGCGGCGAGAGCGACATCGTCTCCAGCCATGCCATCTGGAACCACCTCCAGCAACACCGCCCAGACGTCGCCCGCACCCTCGCCTCCAACATCTGGCACTTTGACCGCAAGGGCGAAGTCTCTGACGGCCAGGCCGGCTGGGTCACCCGCCCCATCTTCTCCCTCCGCAAGGGCGAACCCGCCAACCGCCTCATCCTCACCTACGACCCGTACTACCTCAAGAGCATCGACCGCCACGTCGAGGCTGGCCTCATCCCCGCCCTCTCCGACGCACAAAAGGAAGCCATGCAGGTCCTCGAAGAGACGGCCCAGAAACTCTCGCTCCATATGATTCTCGATATCGGTGACATTCAGTTCGTCGCTGACACCCACGTCCTCCACGCCCGCACGGCATACAAGGACTACCCGGCCCCCGCTCCCCGTCGCCACCTCTACCGCCTCTGGGTCGCCGTTCCCACCCAGGACGGCGGATGGAACAACGTCTACCCCGACAACGACCACCTCCGCCGCGGTGGTATTCAGGTCAACCAGCAGAAGCCCTGCTACCCCCTCGATGGAGAGTAAAAAACAACGCTTCTGATCGCGTTGCAAATTTTCTGTACTGGCCTGTCGCCACGTATGCCATCCAATAGACTCGTTTTCTTTTTGTTTGTTTTCGGTGCAAGACACGGTGGTGACTGACGGATGTGCATTGCAAAGAAACTCTAGCTATGTGCGACAGTAAACCCTCTCAGTCATGATGATCAGCGGGGTGGGAAAGGACGGCAGCAAGACAATAGCCTCCTACTCGAGCTGCGCAAGCTCGTTGCGAATGTCGTTCTCGCTCTGGATCTTTTGGATCTGCGTCATCTCGAGCTTCTCTCCGCTAGCCTGCCTCAACTTGAGCTCCTCAATGGCCTTGAGCTTCTTGTTGAGGTTGCGAATCTTCTTCTCCACTCCTCCAGCCTGAGGCTGACCACCCACCTCCTGGGGGCCAGCGGTAAGAGTCACGGCCGGTGTCGGTGGCTCGACAGTCGCTCCGTTCGTGGCAGGCCCCTTGTTGCCGCCCTTCTTCTTGTTGCTGGACGCCTGTCGCTGCTGCTGTTGTTGCTGAGGAGCCGCGCCGGGAGCACCGGGGACGGAGCGCTTCGTGTTGCGCCCTGGAGCCTGGTAAGTCCCGTTCGAGGCACCGGGCACCTTGGCAGGCGAAGAGTCAAGACCAGATCCACCCTCGTCAACTCGCTTGAAAATGTCTGGCGTGCCCTGGCCACGCGCACCCGGTGGTCGATACGTGCCCGTGGGGCGCTTGGTTGCTGCCTTGGTGGCCAGGTAAGCTGCGGCGGTTGGGGAGGGAGCGGGCGCCTTGGGAATCTCCTTGGGGAACGTGGAAAGACCCGCATTGAGACTTGGACGCCATCCTGCCTGGTAGAGCTCATCAATCATGTCGACGTGGATCAGCTCACCCGTGCAGTGCCAGACCTTGACACCGTTCTCTACACGCAACCGTGGGCTCAGAGTGGCAGTGAGGATAAAGTGACCGTCGGGACTCCACTGGCAGACACTGCTGTTGGAGGCATCCATAGAGAAGATCTTGCCCTTGGACAGGTTCTCTCGGTCCCAGATGTCGACCATGCCCGAAAGGTTACCAAAGCCAGCAATGCAGAAGAGTCGTCCTTGTGGGTTGAAGGAGACAAAGTTGCGCGGCTGGGTGCCGAGCTCAGCGATAACGTTGACACGGTGCGAGAAGAGTACAGCCTTGGCAGGCATGTAGCCGTATACGACGATGAACTCCTTGCTGTTCGGGTTCCACTCAAAGTCGTGGATCGGGCCCTCCTTGTCGAGACCGACACGGCAGTCAAAGTCGCCACGCACTGACATCATGTAGAGGTTGGTCTCGCCGTAGTACGACTTGCCGGTCTTGTCGTGGTCGGTGGAGGTCATGAAGAGCAGGCCGGTTCCAGCCTTGTTCCACTTCATCTGGATCTTGTCGGCCTTGAAGAAGGTCTTCTGGGACACTGGTGCCGGGGGGTCGGATGGCGAAGGCACAAGCGCGGAGAGCGGGTAGACTCGCACTGATGCGGGCGCACCACCCTTCTCTCCACAAAAGACGGCAATGCTGGGCTTCTCGCCCGGACCAACCTCGAAGCTGGTCATACCCTCAAGCCGGAGTCGGCCGATGACGCCCTTTCCCGTAATGTCGCGCGGGTCGTAGACTTGGAGTTCGGTGCTGACCTGGCGGATGCAGTAGGCCTCGTTGGCGCTGAACTGGAAGAAGCTGTGAGAGCATCACAAAACGAGGGGCGTGAGGAAAGGACGAGACAAGAGAGGTGACAACCGCGACTTGGCACTTACCATCCCTCCTGAGCCTTGCGCTCAAAGCTGGCGACCTCGACACCCTTTTCAGTGTCCCAGATCTTGAGGTTCCTGGCGTTGGAACCATCCTCGAGTTTGTAGGGCCTCTCCCAAGTGCTGAGGTAGCTTCCCTTGGGGGAGAATTGGAGGTCAACAACCTTGGGGGCGGGAAGGTCGTGCTTGACGGACGATGTGGTCGCCTCTCGTGTGTCGACAAGACGAACGCTGTATCGAGCAAGACCAAGGGAGAAAACAGTCAGCGCATGCGAATGGTCGCACGTCTGCAACGGGCGGGCAATGAAACTCACAAGCTCTCCATGGCGGCAGCAAAGGTGCTTCCATCGGGGCTGTACTGGAAGACACGGGTGGTGCCCTGGACCTGGTCAAAGCCGCTTACAGAAGTGTAAGTGGGAGCACCCGTGTTGAGGCCGATGGACTTTTGGGCCCGGTCTGTTGGGAGGAAGCCATGTGGTGGTCAGCAGGCTTGGGATAGGAGCAGAGAGGAGAGATAAGAGGCAACTCACAGGCCCACTGGGTGGAGGCATCACGCTGCTGTTCCGGCTGGACTGGGGCAGACATGCTGGGAAAAGTTGGATAGACCGGGATCTGGTGGTCTCGGTTGTAGATGCAGTTGGGTCGGGTGGTGGGGTTGATGTGCTAGCTAGAAGAGTGAAGAGTACCAACCAAGGCCTCTCAAGCGCAGCAAGCAGGAAAAGGGACGGAGAGGGACGAAAAGACACGGGGAGGGAATGGCGTGGGAAGGCGGAGAGGAAAGGGAAGAGAGGGGGCAAGACAGGTTGCCGTGAAGCGTAGGAACTCAACTCTAGTGATGGTGGTGGAAGAAGAGAATGGTGCGTGCTAGGTTTGATCCAAGCTGAAGCTGCAGCTCCAAGCTTCAAGCTCCAAGCTGGCCGGGCGAGAAGAAAGTCACCTGCCGAATCGAATAAATCACCTCGCTCGGCGTACCCACACACTCAGGCTCACTCACTTGCAGCGCTGCTGGCGTGGCTCGAATGTGAGTGAAGTGAGAGTGCAGCTGCAGCAGCAGGCCTGGCCTGGCCTCTCGAGTTTGCTCGTTTCGATTTTCGGCCTCGTGTGCTGGCTGGGTAGGCTGAGGAGGCTCTGCTGCTCTCTGGCTCTGTTCGTTTCCCTCGTCATCGGAAGGTTTGCTCTCTCTCTCTCTGTCGCGTCTCCGCCATGGCTAAACCTTCGTGCGAGAGAGGCCAACCGAAGGAAAAAAAAAAAAAAAAAAAAAAGAAAAGAAAAGAGGAGACCCCAGAAAAAGGGGGACCACCTGCCAACTGGATCTCTCTCATCGGCTTGAATCGCCAGCTAGCAGCCCGATCACGCGCTCAGCCTGAGCCACGAGTCGGACCCTCCAGCGACACGGCATGGCTTTCTTTGAATACCACGAAGAAGCAAGTCTCACCAAGGCTCTGAAGCGACTGAAAACAACTAAAAACCCACTTTTACAGCTTGCATTTTTGATCAATGCTGTCCTGGCTACCGTTGCTTTTGAAAGGCACGCGCGCCCTTAGCCCCCCGATTTGTGATGGAGTGTTGGTTGGGTCGCGTAGCAGCCAGCCAGCCAGCCAGCGAGCGAGCGAGCGGATGAGCCAAATGTGTTGCTCTCTCACAGGCCAGGCTGCCTTTCTCGCTCAGCTCGCGGCTGCGCGCGCCCACGCGTGTTGGTGTGTGGCTGCTGCTGCTGCTGTTGCGAGCAGCAGCAGTGCCGCACTGACCCTGCCCATTTACTCAAGCTGCTTTTTGACCATGACTGCGTGATTGTGTGCCTCTCCAACATCACAATTTCCAGTCTCGACCGCTACACATCACATGCTCAGCTGCAAACTTCTCGGGTAGGCGTCTCCCCCGTCATCACCACAGCTGCTGAGCAGATCCGACTCTCCGCCATGCAGTCTCTCATCGTCCCCGAGGCTCGCAAGGCTCCCGGAGACTGGTCTCCTGATGCCTGCCGCACCGTCGCAACCGAGCAGACCAACACCCTTGATCTCGGTCCCAACCGTCAAGCTGTCATTGAGGCGCTTGTCTTTATCCACTTCTCCGTATACCACTTTGCCGAGAGACTTCGTCGAAGGCAAGGCCGCAGATTCCACCAGTCCCCGCGTCACTTCCTCAGCTTTATCGAGTACTACGTCCAAGTATCTCAGCAAAAGCGCAGCGAGCTAGAGGACCAGCAGCGCTTCCTCCTCGTCGGTCTCGACAAGCTCAAGGCTACTGTCGATCAGGTCGAAGAACTTCAGAAGAGTCTCGCAGTCAAGCGCACTCAGCTCGAGGCCAAGAATGCCGAGGCGAACGACAAGCTCCAGAGCATGGTCAAAGACCAGCAAGAGGCCGAGCAGAAGCGCGCTGCAAGCATCGAAATCCAGGCCGCGCTCAAGGAACAAGAGAAGGAGATCAGCGAGCGTCGCGAAGTCGTCATGGGCGACCTTGCTGATGCCGAACCAGCCGTAGAGGAAGCCCAGGCATCCGTCAGCAACATCAAGAAGCAGCACCTTACCGAGGTCCGGTCCATGGGAAATCCTCCAGCCCCCGTCAAGAACGCCATGGAGTCGGTATGCATCATTCTCGGCCACAAGATTGACAGCTGGAAGGCCGTCCAGGGTATCATCCGTCGTGATGACTTTATCGCCTCCATTGTCAACTTTGACACAGATCGACAGATGACCCGCCAGATACGCGAAAAGATGAAACGCGACTACCTCAGCAAGCCAGAGTACAACTTTGAGACCATCAACAGGGCGAGTAAGGCTTGCGGTCCCCTCGCCAAGTGGGTCATTGCCCAGGTCCGCTTCTCCGAGATTCTCGATCGCGTAGGGCCTCTGCGCGATGAGGTCGATTCGCTCGAGCGTCAGGCCGAAGAGACAAAGAATCAGGCCTCAGAGATTGTCTACATGATCCAAGAACTCGAGGCCAGTATTGCTCGCTACAAGGAAGAGTATGCGGCACTCATCAGCGAGACTCAGGCCATCAAGGGCGAGATGGAGCGCGTCCAGAACCGCGTCTCCAGGAGCATGCAGCTCCTCGACAGTCTCTCCTCCGAGCAGGAGCGTTGGGAGACCGGGAGCCGCACCTTTGATGAGCAGATGAGCACCATCGTCGGAGATGCCCTCCTTTCGGCAGCCATGCTCGCATACGCCGGCTTCTTTGACCAGCAGTACCGCGAGTCCATGTGGCAATACTGGAGCCTCCACCTCGCTGATGCTGGCATCAAGTTCAAGCCCGAGCTCTCCTTTGCCGACTATCTCTCTACCGCCGACGACCGCATCGAGTGGCAGTCCAAATCGTTGCCTGCCGACACGCTCTGCACGGAGAACGCAATCATGCTCAAGCGTTGGAATCGTTATCCACTGATCATTGATCCTTCCGGTCAGGCTACGTCCTTCTTGCTCAACGAATACAAGGTACAGAAGCTCACGGTGACCAGCTTCCTGGACGAGGCCTTCCTCAAGGCTCTCGAGAGCTCGCTCCGTTTCGGCAATCCTCTTCTAATCCAAGATGTCGAGTATCTCGATCCCATCCTCAACCCGGTCCTCAACAAAGAGCTGCGTCGAACAGGAGGACGTGTGCTGATCCGCCTTGGCAGTCAGGACATTGACTTTTCTCCCTCCTTCAACATGTTCCTATCCACAAGAGACCCGTCGGTCGAGTTCTCTCCAGACATCTGCAGCCGAGTCACGTTTGTCAACTTCACCATGACCAGGAGCAGTCTGCAGAGTCAGTCGCTTGATCAGGTCCTCAAGGTAGAGAGACCAGACACGGACAAGAAGCGAACCGACCTGATGAAGCTCCAAGGTGAATTCAAACTCCGACTCAGGCATCTGGAACGCTCGCTCTTGACCGCACTGAACGAATCCAAGGGCAACATCCTCGATGATGACAAGGTCATTGACACCCTCGAGACCCTTAAGAAGGAGGCTGCGGAGGTCACGTCCAAGGTGGAGGAGACTGATACTATCATGCAAGAGGTCGAGCAGGTCACGTCTGAGTACGTGCCGTTGGCCAAGGCCTGCTCGGCCGTCTTCTTTGTGCTTGATCAGCTCAACCTTATCTCGCACTTTTACCAGTTCTCGCTTCGTTTCTTCCTTGACATCTTTGACTACATTCTGCGACGCAACCCGAATCTGTCTGGCATCTCGGATCCCAAGCAGCGTCTCAACATCCTCATGCGAGACCTTTTCCTCGTAGTCTTCAAGCGAACCAGTAAGGCTCTGGCACATCACGATCATATCATGCTTGCCATGCTCCTGGCCCAAATTAAGGCCCGTGAAGGTGGCGACGCAGATGTGCTCGACTCTGAAGAATACGAGTTCCTGCTCGAAGGAGGAAATGTTGGCGCTGCGTCTGCAGCATCGCAAGCTAATTCAAAGGCTGGCGGCGATGGCAACGTTGAGGCAATGCTAGACGCGGACCAACTGGCAAAGATTCAAGCATTCAAGAAGCTCGCTTTTTTCCGCCCCATCGAGGAGCACATGGAATCAAACCCAGAGGTTTGGGTCACCTTCCTCCAGTCCAACAGCCCGGAGACTGCTGTACCTCAATTCTGGGAGTCATCAAGCGAGCTGACCGACATGGTGCGAAAGATGCTCGTTGTCAAGTGCCTCCGACCTGATCGCATCGTACCAGCGATGGCAACATTCACTTCGCACGTGTTTGGCGAGGACGTGCTCGGAGAGCCCGGCTACGACTTGGGTCAAATTGTCTCTGAAGAGGTCGACGCCAGCACGCCGATTGCGCTGTGCTCCGTCCATGGATACGACGCTAGTTACCGAGTCGACAACCTCGTCAAACTGGTGAATGCTAGATGTACGCCCGTCGCTATGGGTTCGCAGGAAGGCTTCGCTCTTGCGGATCACGCTATCACTACAGGCGCCAGGACTGGTAACTGGGTCCTGCTCAAGAACGTGCACCTTGCCCCAAGCTGGCTATCCCAACTGGAAAAGAAGATGCACAGCCTGAACCCAAACCGTGACTTCCGCCTGTTCTTGACATTCGAGGCCAGTCCATCGATCCCAGTCAACTTCCTTCGCGCATCACGCATCTTGATGAATGAGCCACCCCCTGGAATCCGAGCCAGTATGCTCGACAGTCTCCGCGGCATTGCACCCAGCCGCCTTCAGCGTGGTCCGGCCGAGACTCCGCGACTCTTCTTCCTGCTTGCCTTCTTCCATGCTACGCTGACGGAACGTCTTCGATACACGCCCTTGGGCTGGTCCAAGCCCTTTGAGTTTAACGACTCTGACGCTGAGACTGCGCTCGACACTATCGAGGGGTGGGTGACCCAAGTTGCCAAGGGCAAGTCAAACATCGATCCTGCTGCGATTCCATGGGATGCTATTCGATCACTGCTCAAGCAAAGTGTTTACGGAGGCAAGATCGACAACAACCCAGACCAGATGCTGCTCGATTCGTTCGTTGACGAGCTTTTCAGCCCCGCCGCATACGACAACGGCTTCGCTCTAGTCAAGGACGACAAGGATCCGCTCATCGCACCAGAGGGCACCAAGATGGACAGCTTTATCTCCTGGGTTCAGGCTCTCCCGGAGCAGCAGCCACCGCAATGGTTGGCTCTGCCGCCCAGCGCCGAGAAGGTGATTGCAGCAGCTCAAGGTAGCGTGCTCCTCAACAAGCTGGTCAAGATGAAGCAGCTAGCCGATGACGATGACGATGAGACAGTTGGAGGCGGCAGTGGTACTGCAGCGGGTGGTGGCGCTGAGGGAGGCACGGGAGCAGGTGCCGGTTCGGGTGCAACCGCGGCTGTCCAGCCTGCCTGGATGAAGGGTCTGCGGTCCAATGCGATCGCTTGGCTCCAATCGCTGCCGCAGGGTGTTTCAACGCTGCGCAGCGATGCTGACAGTATCAGTGACCCCTTGTTCCGTTTCTGGGCCCGAGAGCACCGTACAGGCACGGCGCTGCTCAAGACAGTCAGGGCTGATCTGCAGGAGGTGATGTCGGTGTGTGACGGTGAGACGCGGCAAACAAATCACAACCGAATGCTGCTCAACGAGTTGCCCAAGGGAACGATCCCAGCCAACTGGAAGCGATATGCGGTGCCTAAGGCGATGAGTCTGGGCATCTGGATTGCCGACCTCAAGGCGCGGCTCGAGCAGCTGGAGAGCATCACAAAAGAGGACCGTTTCAATCAGTTCCAGGTGACGCTTGGCCTGCTGTTCGCACCTGGCGCCTACCTGACGGCGACACGGCAGGCTGTGGCGCACCAGTCCAAGACAAGTCTGGAGAACCTCAAGCTCGAGCTTGAGCTGAACGACCCACAGGCTGGCAAGGACAGCAGCAAGTTTGCCCTCCGAGGTAAGTGGATCTTGAGCCTTTTCCCTTGGTGTGGTACGATCACCAATACTGACAACTGGGTTGACTCGAAACAGGACTCAAATTACAAGGTGCCGAGTGGAGCGACGCTCAGCTGCGGCTGAACGACGGCACGACGATCAACCTGGGACCGAGCAGTCTGGTTTGGGTGCCATCAAGCAAGCCAGGTGGGTCTGGATCAACGAGCGGGCGAGTGCCTATCACGGTGTACCTCAACGAGGACCGAAGCCACTCGCTGTTTGCCGTCGACCTGCCGGCATCCAAGGGTCTGGAGGCAACCACAGTCTCTCAGCGTGCTGTCGCACTGCGGGCCTCTTGACGCGCCTGCCACAGCCGCAGCCACAGCCACAGCTACAGCCACTTGCATCGTGATGATACAACATGATGAATACCATTTCTTAATCAAGACGCAGCTGTTTCCTCTTGTCCCTTGTCGTCCAGTACGAACCCAGCCTTTCTGAGTTCCTCTCGCCACTCGTGTTCGAGCGCCTCGGTGTCTTGGGGGTGGGCGCGGGGGTTTTTGAGGCCACCGGCGAAGCTTTCGCGGATGCCGGCGGCGGTTTTGCGGAGGCTGTGTACGAGGTTAGATTTTCCGAAGAAGATCTGGGACCAAGTGATATCCTTTGGTCTGTGGTCGTGTGTGTCTGTTGGTGTGGGGGGAGGGAGGCCGAAGCGGGTCGGGTCTAGTCCGACGTTACGGAGGCGCTGCGACGTCTCGCGGGACACTGTGTGCTGTGTGAGTATGTCGGCAAGTACAGAGTGCTGCACGGCCCAGAGACGCTCTTCCTCCCGCCGCTCAGAGGAGAGCAGCGCATTATTGAACGCCAGCGAGGTCGAGAGCGTAAGTAGCAGGATAGGCCCGATCGCATCTCGCCGGAACAGTCGGCCTTTAGACTAGACACACAAACAAAACCCGTCAGAACGGGGGCGGGAAGCACGAGCGACGTGAAATGCGACTTACCATGTCGAAGACGAGTGCAGCTGCCGTTGCCGATGGTGGAGAGGTTGGAGGGCAGTATCGCGGTCAGGCACGGCACAGTCTATTTTTTCTCTCAACACGCACTGAGGCGGGGCTTCCGATTCCCGAGATTCACATGGCAACAAGCGACCCTACATGGCAAGGAATCAAGCGGGGCTTGGCCTGTCATTACGACACATCGAGACATCCAAGCCCTCAGAGGATGGACAGGTGTTGCACCTTCCTAACGAGCCGGGCGGTCTCAGAGTCATCGTCAGTGATCTAGTTACCGGTATTGAATTGCATGAATCGAGTCCTTCGCACACAGACTCACATGGAATCAAGACAGTCCCAGCACGTCGGAACGCTCCCATCGCCCCTGCAGACCTCACTGATGGCGATCACCTGCTCGGGTTCGGGCTCTTCATCGTTCTCCAGCTCGAGCGTGGGCCCGTTCTGCTGTTTCTCGAGTCGTATTTCGAGCAGCGGGTCCAGCGTTTCTCCGACTTGGTCCTGGTCCTGGTTCGTGTCGTCCTCGAAAGCAATAATGGGCGCTTGACTGCCATTCTGCGGAGCTCGGCTCTCCGCCTTGATCAGCATGGTGACACCCGTGACGTATTTGATCCATTCGAGCCGAGCCTCGACTCCTCTCGCCATGCTTTCATCCTCGTCAGCGGTCTCATTCTTCTTCTCTCCGTCTCTAGGCTTCTCGCTCTCTTCGTTACTCCCGCGTTCTCCTCCTTTCTGAGCTTGAGACTCGATAATGACCTCCTTTGTAAAAGCTTGAAACTCGACACCGCGAATATTCATGGCGCTTTCAGGCCAAGTTGCACCCGCCTCGACGGGGATGAGCTCGCCGCGCCTGTGCCATTCGTCCTTGAGCAAGTAGATGTAGGGCTCGGCGCTGTTTCTGTCCAGGTCGCTGAAAAAGTAGGGCACCATCGTGAAATGGTCCGGTGATGGTTGTGCCTTCTGTGAGATGGGATGAGGCTTTGCGCAGCAACAGTAAGGCCCTTCCGTACCTGATAGGAGGGCTCGAGCGCGGGCTGCGCCTATTCTTCGATCACCTCATTTAACACAGCGCGGCCCAAGCCTGAACCTTAGACACCCCTCATGACGACTCAGCACTGCAACACGGCCGACAGCGATGGCTGCTTACCATCTGCATTGAGTTGATCGAGGCAAAGTGTGGCACGACCTGATATCGAGTCGAGCGGGTGGTAGGGTAGCGAGCGCACTTGCTGCGCCCGGCCCGCCCTCCACACGCTGGTCGAAGAAAGCTGGAGCCGATGCACGTCGCGACTTTTGTCTTGGCGCCAAAGCTGGGCACTGACACACAGACGCCCTGACCAGACAGTCCGTGTGGTGCTGCTTGCTGTACTTTCTTTGCCCACTCTTGGCCCCCACTTTCGATTCGAGCAAGGTTGGGTTCTTTGTTCATTCCTCCCACTCACCTCATCGTATTGATCTCGACCGGCTGGCTCCGTTTGGTTGCTTCCCCCTTGGTTTCCATTCCGGTCCCATGTATCTGCACGAGCTGCCCACGACGGGCGCAGTCTCCTTCTCCGACTTTCTCATCACCTCCAACTTTATCTCTCAGGTAGCACAGGCCACCGAGCTCCGCGCCCGTCTCCGATCCGTGCTCAAGGAGAACCGCGCAGGCGAGGGGAGAAGCTCCGATGGTGGCGGCCAGGACTGGCTCCGCATTGTCCAGGCGGTCGACGAGTACCTCCCGCACCTCTTCGCAATCTTCAACTGTGTCCAGACCGACGACCTCATCCTGCGCTATGAGCCTCAGTTCTCCTGGCGCACTACGCTTTCTTCCTCCTTCCTCCGGTCTCCTCCTCGCATCCAGCTTCCAGGGCTCTACTATGAGATGTGCTCCTGCCTCCTGCTGTCCGGTGCCGCCCTGAGCAACTTTGCCGCTTCCATGGCATCCTCCCTCGGCCACTATGAGCGCGACCGCAACCTCTCCGATGCACAACGCAAGGTCAACGATGAAAAGCTCAAGACAGCGGCAGATACCCTCTGTCGAGCGTGCGGCATCTTTGAGCACCTATCTGAGGTTCTCATTCCGCAGTGGGAGAACCAGGTCGGGCGCATCGATGGCCGACCACCGGACGTGACTCGAGAGGTGACCCTCGCCTTCTCAAAACTCTGTCTGGCGGAGGCGCAGACATTGGCCATCCGCAAGCTGCTCTCTCCATCCTTGTCTCTTGCCGTGGATACCATCACTCCAGGCCCGCCTTTGCCAAAATCGCATCCATCCCCTTCCTTGTTGGCCAAGCTGCATCTCTTTGCCGCATCCCTCTTTGAGAGTGCGCAATCGCTGTCCAAGACGGTGGGCAAGCGGTCATCCGCCGCCCGCAACGCCGATGAGGAAGCGAGAATCATCTCTGCGGGTGCATCCAGCTCAGCACTGAAGGACGAAGCTGGTCGAGATGGAGGCAAGAAGGCCATGTTTGGCAAGATCAGATCATTCGCCTCTCGCGATGGCTCGCGCTCTTCTGGCTCGGCAGGTGGAAGTGGATTCGGATCACTGGATCCAGACCTCGAAGTTGGAGCCCCTATCTTGCGGTACATGGGAGCCAGCGCTAGCTTCCATCGTGCCTTGGCCTACAAGTGGCTCGGTGTTGACGCTGGTGAAAATGCGGGCAAGATTGGAGAGGCGATCGCCTTTCTGCGCATGGCAAAAGAGGGTCTCGAAGAGGGTCAGGGGGGCTCAGGCGTTCGTCTGGCGCAGCTTCGAGATCGCAGTGCCTCAGCAAAAGAGGCGCGGGACGAGATGAAGGCACAGCGAGAGGAGGAGCTAAAGAGTGTCGACCACTGGATCAAGAGCTACAGCAAGCTAAATGACACGGTAAGATTCCTCACAATTGCTGGGCTCTGACCATTGACACTCACTCACCGGCTTGATTGATGCTCCGAATCCAGGTCTCATTCCAGCCCATCCCCAAAGCGTCGGAACTCCAGTCCAAAGTGCCAGCTGGCCGAGCTGCGCTAAACTCAAAGGCCTACCAGATGCCAGTTCCAGCCTTTGGTCCCGGCTCGCCTGGCTTTGTCTCAGAAGGGATGAAGCTCGCTGGCATTGGCTTCGCTGGCAGTTCCGACCTCGGCTCTAATCGCAATGCGTCTAGAAATGGACCAGAGCTTGACGACGTCGAGCGCCTAGCCATGGGCGGTCTGTCGATTGGCAAACCAAAGGACGGGTCAGGCGACTATGCTGGCGCTGGTGCCTACTACTGACCTGGACCCGGGCTGAGCTTCATCCCCTACTGTCACATCACACACATCATTTCTCAGCCGCAACAATGTCACCGTCATCATTTGTCTATCACACAATATTCACGCAACGGAGATCCGCAGGCCCGAAGCTTTTCACAGCGTCAGCGGTGAGGCGTGAGACAAGATTTAACGCTATGCGGAGGTGGGCCGATACAAATCGGAGCAGGCCAGCTTGATTGGCTTTTCTCACTACGATAGCCCGTTGCCGCCAAGCTGCCTCTGCTTCTGGACTGCGCCACTTTGAAAAAAGACAAATAGCCTAATGTCGTGTGGCCAAAAGGTTCCATAGGTGGATTGATGAGACGGTCCGCTCAGCTCTGGGCTACTCACCTGTTTCGGCGACGACCGAAGATGACACAGCTCACAAACCTTGAGCCTCGCGCCTGGTCATCGCAGCCCTCGAGCTTGGAAGACGGCCCGTCATCCAGCAGCAAATCAGACCTTCAAGCTAGTGAGCCAGGCTACTAGGCTTGGCTTGAGCGTGGGAAGCGTGCCAAAGGTCAAGTACAGTAAATGCGGCTTGCCACCGAGATGGCTCCCGAGGGTGAATCCATGGCCAATGCCTTCCGTTCGTTCATTCACAAGCGCATGGATGACAATACTTGCCCTGGCTCTGACAAACTTTTAACCTCCAATTGGTCCGTTCAGCTGCGGCGTGACAAGAAGCAGACACTCCTTCGATTGCTTTGATGGCTGAGCCCTCCGCATTTTCTTCCTCTGCCTCAGAGTGGCTTGCCAGCCCCGAAGCCAGGCCAGTCAGCGTTTGGATCAAGGCTGCAACGGATGAACGTGAGAGACGAGTTACGCTTAGCGGGAGACCAGCAAGAAGCTCGACCGCACAGTGATCAGAACCAAAGGCCAGCGCTTCTGATCCAAGGCCAGGTTCAGGCCCTGCTGAACGGACAGCTTCGCTCAGCAAGCCAGACAAACTAGACGTAAAGTTATAAAGGACAGGCTACGTCTGTTCCCCCCACCACTCTCTCTTTCTGCTAACAAGGATCGTCTCGAGACCAGCCAGGCGACTCTGCTTCTTTGGCGTTGTCAGCTATCCAGCCTCAGCGTGACTTCATACTCAAACTCCATTCATCGCGACTGTCTCGCTCATTGCTGCTGTTGAAAGGAAGAACAAGACGTGAGAAACCATGCCAGGTGCCCTGGGCAAGGTGAGTCAATCAACGATAGTGGCACGAGAAGGCGCACTCGTGAAGGTCACGACTGAACTGGTCACGTCTCTCTTGCACTGAAGCTTTTCGAGACGATCAGGCGCGAGCCTTCCACTTCCTATGACCAGCTGACCGATGCGGAGGCAGCTGGAGCGACCAAAGCGGTCAAGCAGACGACCTTACTGCACGACCTGACCCACTTGACTCCCAAAAATGTCATGACAATGGCTCAGGCGCTAGCCACGCTGTCAAGCGGCGAGCCGATGGACGATCGCGACCTACTGCTAGAGCACGGTGTGTCCATGCTTCAGACTTTGCCGCCCAACTCGGGCATGGGTGCCGGCATCGCCGGCTCGCTGATCGGGGTCCTGTGGCGCGATCTACCCCACCCTCCGGGCACAATCTGTGGGCCTACGGCCACATTCCGTTCTGGCGATGGAAGCGGAAACTGCCCTTGGGACCCTGAGATGGGCAAGGCAGGCAGCCCCTACAGTCGCAGCGTGCCGCCGCTCAAGCCCAAGCCGCTCAACCTGCCGGATCCCGAGCTGGTTTACGATCAGCTGATGCGTCGTCGTCCTGGTCAGTTCAAAGAGCATCCATCGGGCCTCAACCGCATGTTTTTCTCATTCGCCACGGTCGTCATCCACGAATGCTGTGAGTACATTCTTCTCAGGGATGCTTTTCCGACTTTTCTTCTTGCGCTGACATGACCGAAACGTCCATGTCCTTGAGGAATTGCAGTCCAGAGTAGTCACACCAAGCCGTGGATCAACGAGACATCGAGCTACGTCGACCTGTCGGTCATTTACGGAAACACGCAGGCAGACCAGGACAGAGTTCGCACCTTTGAGAATGGTCTGCTTTACCCCGACACGATCGCTTCGGAGAGGATCATGCTGATGCCTCCGGGCGTCGTGGCTATCTGCATTTGCTTCGCTCGGTTCCACAACCATGTGGCCGAGAGGCTGCTCGAGATCAACGAGAAGGGCACGTACAAGAGCACGGAAGAGGCCAGCGTCGAGGAGCTCAAGGCTCAAGACGAGGAGATCTTCCAGTATGCTCGCAACATTACGGTGGCTCACTTTGCTAGCACTGTCTTGCGTGACTACGTGTCAGCCATTCTCAACACGGTCCGCGCCAACAGCGAGTGGCATCTCGATCTCGGTGGAGAGATTCGACAGATGGGCGGCACACGCCTCGAGCGAGGCGCGGGCAACGTAGTCTCAGCTGAGTTTAACGTCCTGTACCACTGGCATGCGCGTGAGTTGACTAGTTGATCTTCTGAGTTGCCTTTGCAGTGCTTAGCTGACCACACGAGCGTCCATGGATGCGATATCGTTCCAGCTCTGTCCCACTCGGATGACCTGTGGATGGCCGGCGTGCTCAACCGAGCCTTCCCCGATAAAGAGATGGACCAAATCACAGCGTACGAAATGTGGGAGTATCTGATGAAGCGGGGCGAATATTTCAAGGAAACTCCACCCAACGAGTGGACCTATGGCCAATTCAAGCGCAACTCTGAGGGCTACTTTGACGATGCGCAGCTGGCAAAGCTGATCAAGGATCTTATCGATGAGCCTGCCCATGCATTTGGAGCCAGAGGAACCCCAGCTTCGCTCAGGCTGGTCGACATCAATGGGATGATGATGGCACGCAAGCACTTCAACGTGTGCACGCTGAACGAGTTCCGCAAGGTGAGTGCCCTTGGCGCGATATCCTCTGCACAGCATTGAGGAGAAGAAGCTGACACGGGGGCTACCGGACCAGTATCTCCATTTGCGAGAGTACCAGTCTTTCCGCGAGTGGAACCCTGATCCGGAGATTGCAGCTGCTGCTGAGCGAATGTACGGTCACATTGATAACCTGGAGCTCTATCCTGGTCTAATGTGAGCAGCTGCGTCGAGCAACATAGAAAAGGCACACACTGACTCGGTACAAATCAATGAACAGGGCCGAGGAGACCAAGCCAGCTATGCCAGGAAGTGGTGCGTATTGCTTGTCGGCCTGACGTGGCTGGAGTTTTAACGGGACGTTTAGACTGGATTGCTAATCTTGGCCTCCTTTGCATTCTGACGGCAGGTGTCTGCCCTGGACACACCACCGGACGCGGTATTCTCGATGACGCTGTCGCCCTCGTGCGAGGAGACCGTTTCCTGACGTTTGATTTCAACAGCAGCACGCTGACGAACTGGGGATTGGCGCAGCTGCAAGGCAGTCCTGGCGCCTATGGAGGAATCCTGTCCAAGGTGCTGTTCACGGCGCTGCCGAACGCATGGAAGGGAACCAGCCCCTATGTGCTTCTGCCGTTCTACACTCCAAAGGCGATTGCGCAGATTCTCAAGGATAACGGTGTCGTTAACGACTACGATCTGTCGAGACCACCGGATGACAACAGTCTTAAGGCCATTCAGACGTACGATGGATGTAAGCGCGCATTTGAAGACCGCAACAATCTACCCGTCAACTACCACGAGCGCATTTGCGCGCTGAGCGACAACGCGCACTTCCTGCTGTGCTCGGATGACCCCACCTGGCATGACGTGCGTGCCAGGATCCTCAAGGATGCATTCTACACGGATGACTTTGAGCTCAAGGTCAGGTCCTACTTCAACAAGGTGGTACCCAGTCTGATTGGACAGCGCAGCCTCGCGTTCAGCACGTCGAACCGTCGTCAGATTGACATTGTGCGGGACGTGTGCAACGTTGCGCCGATCATGTGGATCGCTGAACGTTTTGCCATTCCGCTCAAGACGCAGGAGCATCCTCGGGGACTCATCTCGGTACCCGAGCTGTTTGGCGCACTGCTCGTTGTTTTCATCTGGACCTCGTTTGACGTGGTGCCACACGCATCGTGGAAGCTGCGAGAAGCTGCTCGACAGGTGACGCCCATGCTGGTTAATCTTCTCAAAGGGCAGATCCGCACGCAGCTGGGCCCGATGGAGCCAATCGTTGACTGGCTCTCGAGGGGCACGGCGTATGAATGTGGCCCGGAAGCCGAGCGCATGTTTGAGCAGATGAAGAACAAGCTCAGCGCGGAGGTGATCGCTTACCAATGTTTGCACCTCATCACGGCCACTGCGGGTAATGTGAGTATTGATTTGGCTTGGTGAGGCTGATCAGCTTTTATTTACCAACGTTTACTCAACTCTTACTCGGGATGGCAGATGACTCAACAAGCGTCGTTGCTGATTGACCTATATCTGCAGGACAAGTATGAAAAGGAGAGGAAGCGCATCATTGTACTGGCCAACTCGAGCGAGGCAGCCGCCGACGATGAGCTGGTTGGATTCGTGATGGAGGGTATGCGCCTGGCTGGAGTGGTGCCCGGTCTACGTGAGTCTACGCTGAAGGATCTTTCTAGTTGATCCTGCGACACGATACTGACATGAACGGACCTACAGCTCGAAAGGCAGCTCGCAGCTTCACTTTCAGAGATGGGTCTCGCAATGTGCCGATCAAGGAAGGCGATACAGTTTTGATCGCCATTTCGCGAGCCTCGATGGATCCAGAGGCATTCCCTGATCCGGAGACGATTGATCCCAAGCGACCCCGCGATAAGTATCTGCTGTTGGGCTGGGGCCTCCACTTTTGCTGTGAGTATCGTGCACCGTCCAGGCCTTCCAAGGTGGACTGTCGTAATGGTCTGACGCGCTGAACGCTTGGGATCTTCATCAGTTGGCGCCCGTTTGGTAGGACCGTGCCTTGCTTCGATCCTCAAGCAGGTAAGTTACATTGTTACTTTGCTTACTGGGTTCCGTTGTTGGGGAACATTGCATGCTGAAACACTGGACAACGCTTATCCACTGTAGGTCTTTAAGCTGCGCAACATTCGACGTGCTCCAGGAAAGGCTGGCGAGCTGACCTCGTTCTATGACGAGGTGGCACCAGGAGTGCCTGCTCGGCTGTACATGGACCGCAACTGTGGCGAGTCTCCGATTCCGACGTCGTTGGTGATTGAGTATGACTATGATGTCTCGATGACGGCGATCGACGAAAAGACTGGCCAGCCATCGCTCTATTACCCCTGAGCGGTACGCGCACAAAGCATGAGCATGAAAGGCAAGGTAGCAACCCCGTATCCCAGCAAAAAGCCCCGAGGGCATGAGAAGGAAAGGTGTTATCGATAGCTGTAAGCTTGCGATCAAGAGTAGCATTGGCAATGAGAAGGTTTCCTGGCTGGTTTCGTTGTAACGGTCAAAGACCGTGGGTGGATCTCGAGATTGAGTAACTTATTGGAGTGAAATGCGCTATCTGGTGGCTTGCGGTGCGCGGAAGCAGCGACTTTTCGGGGATCAAGTGCTCGGCAGCCACCTTCGGACCGGCTCGGACTTTTGGAAGTCGGTCGGAATTTCTCTGAGCAGACGTAAGGCAGCCCCGACGCAAGGCAGCCAGCCGTTCGACGGCATGAGACCTAGCATTGTAGGATTAGGCACTGCTTTTTTTTTGTGACGGTAGAAGAGAAGGAATAGTCATTGAGTGCTGAAACAGGAACGGCATCGATAGAGGCTCAAATACAGGCCCGGTCCTGTCCTCTTTTTCCGCCTCCTCCCAACAACGCTCCGTAACGAATTCTCTATTGTTCTGCATCCTCTCTTTGGTCTAGTGTCATTCCACCTCTACGTTAAACTTTCAGTCAGTAAAGATGGTCCATGGTGGTCGATTAACCCTCTTCATTGTGTCTACCTTGCTCTTGGCTTTGACGGCCCTGGGAGGCGGCATAGAACAGTACCAATGGGTGGTGCCACAAAGCCAGCTGAAGAACCTTGAAGCAATCTTGGGCGATTTCAGGAAGCTGGTCGACAGTTCTGATCCATCAGTCTACCCGTCGGTGTACCCGTGAGTGCTCAAGCTGTCTCTTCATACTGTACCGCATGATTACAAAAAAAAAAAAACGAAATATCTACTGTGATGCACTCTTGTTCAGGTTCAAGAAACCCGAAGACGGATGGAGCCAGGATCAACTAATGCTTTTCGAAGACATTGAAAATTGGAAGACACAGGGAAAGACGCCAATGTGGCTGTGAGTGAACTCCAACGCCTCTCGCTGTCCCTTCCGCTGCTCACATGTCGCAATCCGCCGCAGTGCGAATGCGATTGAAACTCTGGAATTGTAAGTACAGCACAATGTGAAAGCTGTGCAGTTGTACTGTTGGGATGCTGACGTGTAAACAGTCTCGAGCAACACATGCAAGAGTGGAAGAAGAGTCCCGGACCCATCGTGCTCCAGAAAGCCAACGGCGAAACCAGGCTCACCGATTTGTTCACGCTGCACGAGAAAGGCGCAAATGTGGTCGAGAGACAGCACAATCCAGAGCATTGGACGTACCATATCTGATGCTTGGCTCTACTCATTGCTCCCCTCCAAGCACGTAAAGTCATCTCAACTGAGAATCGATGCAGTGTTCATCCTCGTATCAGTTTTCCAGCGAAGGGTTGGCTGACGCGTGAGGACGTTCAACATGTCGGAAAAATACACCGAGTCAACGTCGGGGAAGGTCCCATTAATGGTCAGGGCGAGATCAGACCCTTTTACAGTACAGTACATCTACTGCCACTTGACAGCTCCAAATCCTGCACAGATTTTTCTATCATTTTTGGGGGGAAGGGGTTTTTTTATTGCTACTTTTTTGTTTTCTTTTTCTGAGAGAACGAAACTAGAAGAGAAGCTCGGTTTGACGTTGTGGTGATCTGAGGCCTTGAAGCTATTCAACCGAGCAAACAGAGGAAGTTGGGCAAGTGAGGCAAGTTCTTACTTGTCATTAATACGCTCAAGCTCAGGCATGTCTTTCAGATCAGCATTCGTCAACTCTTCAGGGGCCGGTGGGGGCGGCGGCTGATAGGCGGAAGCAGGAATCGTTTGCACAATTGAACTGCGCGCACGATATCCGGGAGGAGCGAACGCTTCTTGGTAAAACTGGCGACCAAAGTTGTTCGAAGAAACATGGATGGGCGCCGGCGGATCTTCTGGACGAACTTGCAAACCTCGATTACCACGAACGTCTCCGTCAAAGAGCAGGTTAGTCATCTTGACGGCCCATGGATCAAGTTCCTCGGGCTTAATCGTCTCGTACACTCGGGAGCTCTTTGAAGCCGATCCTCCAAAGAGTAATGGAAGCGCGGCCACGTACGAGGCTGCCATGGTAGTAGCAAGGATGACTTTGAAGGAGAACATGTTGATCTTAGAAAGAGGGATAGAGTGGTGTGGAGTTGGTTTGGATGAGAGATAGATTTCTCTGTCCGAACAGTCCTCCTTTTATCCTTCTCAGAAACGATGAGATCAAGCGACCCGATGCGGTGTATCTTGCGATCAATGCCCATTCCCGGTGTTGTAGGTTCTCTCAGGCCTCCAAAGCGATTTAGGTTCTGCGCAGTCGAAACACAAAAGATGCAGCGATTACTTGCCATTCTTGAGAGAAAAAATGAAACACAGCAAGCTCTAGGTGATGGACATGACCACCGACACCACCGGAGAGGACAAATAAAGTGCGAGACACTCTAGTATCATGGCTACCTAAAAGTGCCAACCGCTCGAGCTCGGCTTGCGCCAGTCATCATGCTCAACCTCTTCGAGCGCCGGCATGTCCCTCAGGTCGTCGTTCCCAATCTCGCCGATCACAGAAGTGGGCGAACCTCGACCTTTGCCCGGCCCTCGAAAGTCTTGCGCAGCCCCGTGGTCAATCTGACCCAGGGCCACACGTTCCCCTCCGACCACAAAGGGAGACGGCGAGTCCTTGACGGGACCCAGGTAGTCGTGTGGAGGGAAGAAGAAGTTAACGAGATCCTCTGCGACCGAGTTTGTTCGTTCGATCGCAGCAGGGGGTGCTCTCTGTGGCACGAAATGGACAGGGCGAGAATCCAGCTGGGCCGGATAATCGCCAAAGAAGGGGTTCTCATGATTGAGAGGGTGGCCGTGGAAGAGCCAGTTGCTCCATCCTCTCGCGATGCGCTCAGTGGCCTCGTCAATGGGCTCTTCAATCGCTCTGTACGTCCCAGGGTCTTCAGGTCCCCGCACGGGCCAAACGGGTAGCGCAGCTACGTACGACACAGCCAGAGAGGCAGCCACCAGAGTCTTGACGGAAAGCATGGTTGATAGTTACGATGGGAAGGTTCGACCACATTCCTTACAGGATAGTGTCTGCTTTTATGCCTTGAATTGCCGTCAGCAGTCAGCAGACTCACAGGAATTGGGTGCATGCAAGACGCAATCCCTTGATGAACGAGACTGGGAGAAGTCTAGTCCGAGGCTAAAGAGTAGAACGCCAGCCGGACGGTGATGGTTTGGACCGAAAGCGACCCGAACTTGGTGCAGGGAATACTAGCCTGCCTTCATGAGCTTGGGTAATGCTTGCAGCCAGCACACATCCATCCATTGTGGCTCGACATACTCTGTATTATTATCATTGTGTGTGCGTTTTTTCTTCGGAGCAGACCCAATGTGTATCGGAATGTACATGTTCTATGAACGATCAACGCCACACAAACGCCTTTCCCTGCGCTGGGCTGCCGACAGTTGCCCGAGTGAATACGGATTGTAGCACCGTGCCATCGAGGCAGGTCAATAGGGCTTTCGGTTCGTCCATGTTCTGAGATGAAAAGGCTTTGTCAGAGGATCACCCCGTTGAATGCGGACGCAAGGACGTGAGTGGCAGCTTACCGGTGTGAACTCGTATCCGGACGCTCGGAAGTACTCGACGACAGGCTCGTCCGGTCGGTCGTACGTAAGGCCCACATGCTTTCCGGCGCTATACATGTCCTGGGTAATTTCGGTCAGTCGGGTGGTGGCAAATTGGATCCGCGTCTCTAGCTCCTGGTCATTGACCTGCGGATCGCGCGTCGGCCGCACCACGACAATATCGATTGCGTCCGGGGGTCGCTGGAGATTCTCATCTGTGTCCTCCGAGGGGAAGGCCGAGGAGAATGGCGCTGGTACAAACGCGGGCTCGAGTCGGTCGGTGGTGAGTGCGGCGAGGTAGAGGAAGGGCCCGTCTAGCTCGGATGGGTGGGGCTCAAAGGACTTGCTCTGAGGATTGAACCGCTTGACCTGCTGACCCTCTGCAAGCAGACGAAGCGAGCCTCCGATCCAGTTGGTGGCATTCATTTGCGCCGCCAATTTGAAGCGCTCGATGCCTGGGTGCTCGGCACGCATGGCGTCCGAGTCGTGGAGGATGGCGGCGTGGAGCGCATGGGAGGTAATGAGGTGTGTGAGCCTAGTGTGTTCCTTGGCATGTGTGTCTGTGGTCGTGTTCAGCGTCAGCGTGAGCGGGAAGAGGTGGCCCTGCTTTGCCCCTACCAGAGCACGAAGGGAGTCTAGACGTCCTTGACCTGGATACATGGCAGCGTGAAGTGCATTCGCAGTTCCGGTAGGCACCAGTGCCACCTGGATGCGGGCGGACGTCGGGGATGAAAAGAAGCCATTGAGAACCTCGTGAGTAGTCCCATCGCCACCGAGCAGTACGACGTCCGCCGTGCCGTTCTCTCCGGTCTCGTCTCGAATTGCCGCTCCGATCCGCTCGCCATCGCGGGCCCCGGTTGTCTCCCAGTGCTGCACGGGGCGGTCAGAAGGAAGCAGCGGAATGACCTCGTCCGATAGCACCGTCTTGGATTGGCGCGCCCCAGCAGCCGGATTGGTCACGACATGGATCTTGGATACGCTCCCCATTGATCATAAGTATGTGTGTGTTGGTGTCGGTGGTGGTGGTGAAACGACAACTGACTCGGCGTCCGTGCGAGTGCGGGTGCGCAGTAATTGACAGACGCCCACGCAAGTGTTGATTGCAATTGCGAGACGCGACTTTGTGGAGGGAGGAAACAATTGCAAATATACGTTGAAGTCATAGGCTATATTAAGGCACAAGAAAGCACTATGGCTACGTTTGACGAGCCAGTAGCGGAGTGGTCAAACGCGCGAGATTTAAGTTTTTAGGCCGTAATAGCTCCCCTATCGTTGCTCAAATCCTCGTCCAGATAGGTTCGCGGGTTCGAATCCCGCCTGGCTCAGTCGGATTTTTTTCAGCGAACCTGTCTCTGCGCGTCGCGTTCAATCTAGGCCGGTCACCCTCCACTTGCGGGTCTGTGTCGCATTGGCAAATGTTCCCCACCAACCAACCATCACCTCGATTTCGATTTTTCTTTTTGGCGCTCTCACCAAAAGCCATGCTCCCCACAGCCTCACCATAGCGGTCAGGTATGCAGGCTTCTACCTCATCTGCCACAGTGGCACATTCACCGCCAACTCTTGACGGATCTTCGACTGCCTTCCGGACGTTGCCGTTCCCATTCGAGCTGGAGCTGGCCCCTGCCTCCATCTGGAACGGTGCCACCGCTTCGTCGGACGTATTCACAGAAGCCACCAGCCGCAGCCTCAGCGATCGTCTGTGGCAGTGCTACCACGATGCTCTATGGCTTGGAGAGTATCACACGCCTCTCCTCTCCTTCCTCACCTACCTGTCCTCTCTAGAATCGGCCACACGAGATGACATGGCCAACCTGATCGCTGAGCTCGGCTCGATGCTCCGCTCGCGGAATGAGATCAAGCAAAGATACAATGAAGATGCAGCAGCAACGATCCGAGGCCTTGTCACCAACCAGACGGCGAAAGCGGCAAATCAGCGAGACCTGTCAAGCGAGTCCAAGATCATCTGGACTGCGCTCCAGGGCGGTCCTCCCGCCGTGGTCAAGGCCGAAGTGCTCGCCGAAGATGCGGACACACTGGGGCAGCCTTCCATGTCAAGATGGCTCAAGGCTTCTGAGAGCAGAGAGTGAGTCTTCCTTAGCCTCCAACTGTCCTCTGTCATGGCATTCATCTGACCTTGTCGTCTACAGAATCCAGCTCCAGCTCCTCTTGACAATGTTTCTTCTCAAGCTCATCGCTCAATATACAGGCAGTGTAGAACCAGCCAAAGGCCTCATGCGACAAGGTCTCAGCACTTGCTCACGTAAGGAGGAATCGGCTCAGCTGGACTCGGATCGATCGAGTCAGCAAGACGAAGAACGCCCAAAGAAGAGGGGGAGAAAACTCGAGAACCCGAAACGATGGAAGGGCTCAAGCGACTTGGATCTAGACTCGGATGACTTTCTCTGGAATCGCCGAACAAGCAGCAAAAAGAGCTTTTCCGACCCCTTTGGTACAGACGACGCCGCTGAGGCCGACAGCATCCTCTTCCACAGTGCCGAGCCGAGCGCGATCGAGCCCGAGCAGCTTAACAAGCGATTCGAGGCTCTGACCGACATTCTCTGTCTGGATCAGATCACTTCTGAGCTTGGGATGGATCTCGCTAGCCTTTTGGGGGACTTTTCGGAAGCCTCAAAGTCCGAGGCGAGCCAGACTAATGGTGCCAAGCAGCCGACTATATTCGGATCCGCTGCAAGGAACAAGGGCTCAGATGATCCTTTTGACGAGGCTCAGTGGCTCTGTGTTGAGGTGATTGAGCCTTTCTTTGGACAGACTCTTCCCCGGCAGTGCTCTGTCATGAGGGGCAAGTGCTTCGTTCCTGCGTCAACGGGTAACACGCCTGCTCGAGGACAAGTGCCAGCCGCAGTCGCCGCGGAGAGACGAAGCAAGACGGCCTCTTCAAGAGAGGTAGAGGACAAGCGCACACGACCAGCCACCAGCCGTAGCACCACGAAGCAGCTTCGTGATGCACTTCGGGACGAGAAGGCGTCAGCATCATTTGGTCGGCGGCCGTCGCGTGGGGCGGGTGGCGAGCTGCTCGGAAGGGGACGAGAAGTGGATATGAATCGACGGTTCTCTCGGAGTGCGAGCGCCACTGCTCTCGGCACACATCTCGAAGCTGGCGACGGGACCGCAGCCAAGTCATTTGTCACAGGCAAGCTGGGCAAACGGAAAAGCGAAGCAGTACGGCGACCTCCAACGAAAGAGAAAGTCGCTCTGGTCCTCTCCACGCCGCAAAAATCTCGTCTTGCCCCGGATCGCAACCTGTCCCAGACGCAGCCTCTGGTTCTGCGCAGAACCGAATCTCAGCCGCGTCTCGAGAGTCAGAGGTACGCCGAGTGGGGCGGTCCACCGATCCGACCGGCAGGCGGGCCCTTCTCACAGATGCCGGAGGAACGGTCGCCGTCCCCTGTAGCACTGTTCTCTGGCTCAGAGGATGAAGGCCAAGACTAGATGTGCCGTATTCTGCATGAAACGGACCTTACTCGTAGCAGGAACACAATCCCAGTTGCTGTACGCTCCTTTTGTATAAATAACACATGCATTGAACCCAACCCAACCAATATCAATACAGTATCAATTTTGGAGAGTGCACGTGACGAGAACGCGTTTCGAGACGTGTTGGTTGGGCGGTGTGGAGTGGAGCAAGCGAACGAGCGCCGCGGCCACTAAGCCCTCCCTCCAAGTAGGGTTCATTTCATTCACGCACACGAGAGCGAGATTCGATGCAACAAGAAGCCAAGATTAGACATGAGACCGGATGTGCCATCTGCGCTCAGTCAGCTCAGCTGTTGAAAGCAAGAAGCGGGATCCACCAAGTTTTGAGACGGGCGTGGGAAACAAATGATGGTGCTTGCAATCGGGAGGCCCGACAGCTTGAGACGAGGTCGGCGTCACACCGACGGTCGGGTGATTGTTGGGAGAACGAGAGTCGACTGCCGTACCGAACGGCAGGTGAGGCGAGGGAAGAAGGGGAAAAAAGGCACAATCGGGCCAAAGCGCTGCATGTTGTATGCACGCACGCACGCACGGTGGATGTTGATTCTGTCACAATTTCAACACAACTCAGTTACATCACCACAGCCTCAGCCTCAGCCGGCTTGCTGGCTAGCTTGTCTCGACTCAGCCCGCCCAACGCTGCATCCATCTGCTGCTTTGGATCTCTCTCCATTCTCCCCTTCCCATCCTATTCTCCTCATTCAGGTTCACCTTTCCTTCTCCGCTCCGTCTGTCTCTATCCCCCACTCCAGCTTTGTTCATCCTTCCTCTCCTTCTCTCTCCATTCATCCTACTACCCTATCCGACTACCTCAAGAAGTACTCACCTCTACTATCTCCTACTGTTCCATCTCTGCTTAACCTACTCAGACCGCTCCCTATCGTCCACATCGTGGTCTTTGAGACGCTACTTTCCTCGTCGGAGACAACATAGACCGGAAACAGCAAAGCATTCTACAAGGCCAAGAATCATAACTTTCCCGTCATGAGCGGGTCTCTCTCCCCTCCGGCCTCGCCCACAAACTTCCACGTCTCAACCCCACAGGCGACCACCGCTGCAATTCTCGGTGCCAGCTCGAACGGATGGTCTCCACTCAAGCTCAGCAAGAAGGTCAACAGCCCCTCTGAGTTCGAAAGCCACCCGTCTCCGGCTTCCGAGGCTGAGCATCCCTCAACCCAAAGTCCCAAGAAGGTCTCCTCAAACTTTGCTTCTCTTCGCAGTCATGCGCTAGTCAGCAACAGCATCTTTCTTCAGGGTGGCAGTGGAAGCCAGCCCTCTTCCAACAACAACTCGCCTCTTTCAAGCCCATCCAAACGAACAGGTGCTGCCGCATCCAACTCTAACAACAGCACTCCGGGGAGATCCATCGGGCTAGGTATTGGCGTAGCCAGCTCTTCTAGCAGGATTCCTGTCCGTTCCTCACCACGAAAGCCCAGCGCCGAGTCAAGACCGAACGCTGAGAATGAGAGTCCCGCCGATGTCTTTGGCACAGTTCCTTCCCACTCATCGCTTCCCAAGATGGCGCCTCGCAAGAGCAAAGGTTTCGAGATTCTGCAAAAGGCCAGCTACGTCAGCAACTCTCCTTTCCGTCAGCCTGCCACTCGCCCCGAGTCTGATGCGTCTCCACAAGCTCCTCTGCCTCCGCCCCAGAATGCATGGGCGATGGCTGCAGCGGCGGCAAGTAAGACGAGCCCAACCAAGTCTCAAGCCTCTTCCGCTCAGGCATCGCCTAAGCGACCCACCTCTCACGTCTCGAGCCCGAGTGGGACCAGCTCTCCTTCTAACAAGGGCCTTCTCACATCCAACCGTCTTCACGGACCTCGTACCATGACCAGCTCGCCTGAAAAAGGCTCGGAGCAAAACGGTAACGAGGGCCAGTTCTCCCCTCAGTCAGCTGCCCGCCGCGAGAGGCGAAAGACGGTCACATTCGATGAAATCCTCGACGTTCAGGAGTTCGAAAAGGAGAGCAGCTTTGATATCGAAAGCATGCGTAGCGATGCTAGCTACGACTCTTATGACGCCGAGCCAATGTGGGTGGGTGGTGCGACTGAGCAGCAGCTTGCCCAGCTTGAGGACAGGGCCCGCAACGACTTTGGTGGCCAGCTCAAGGTTGTCAACGCTAGCCCGGATCCCGACAGTCCGGAACTCACAGACCAGCCGCATGACTCGGAGCCGGACCTCTCCAACGATAGCCGCGACACTTCGTCGGTCGAGGAGAGCAGTAGCCCGCTGCTTCCACCTCTGGCCCTCTCTGAGCCCTATGATCTCTCTGGGGACATGACCTTCGAAAAGACGTTTAACACCGCTGGAGAGCAGAGTTTTGAGGACAGGGACAGGGAGACTAGCTTCAGTCGTCTCCATGCACTTGACCGCGTTGACAGCATGGTGGACGAGCTGCTCAAGGAGGACATCCTCAACAGCCCGACCATCAAGGCTCAAGAAGGTCGAGGAACGCACATGCACACCCCTAGCAAGCAAGAGACGACACAAAAGACTCAGGCAGAGGCAGAGCTGGACCGTACTCAGATCTCCCCTCCAAAGACCCGAAACTTGGGACGGGCTCAAGCTACGTCTGCCTACCTCCAGCAGCAGGCTACTGCCATTCCGGCTGTAAAGAGCCAGCACGCTACGATTCAAACCATGGGTGCCGACCAACCCCAGGAGGAGAAGCCTCTCCCCCAAGAGCCGCAGCCAAAGACCTCATCGACTCCGGCTGCCTCGCTCAAGGTTGACGGTCTGCCCCAACTGCCCGATTGGAGCCCCATCACATTTGGCGAGGAGATGATGGCTGGCCCGTCTGGTCCGTCGGCCCCTGCTAGCACTTCTACCCAACCCTCTGGTGAAAGCCCCGCTGCAGGCTCGGACCGCTCGGGCAGCCAGTCTGGGTCGTCATCAGCCACTCCAGTGCGGGTCACTGGCTCGCTCCGCGGCCGTCCGCACATCTCCCGGGATGCCATCATCGAGCGTGTCGCCCGCGAGCGACTGAACCGATCGCAAGAGAGCGCAAGCGAGTCTGGCAGCTCTTCGCCGGCAGTGCCCAAGAAGGATGCCACTGCTACGTCTTCCTCCAGTAGTGGCTTCCGTGCTCCTCGTGGAAGCGAGCCACTGGCTAAGAAAGGGTCTGCTGATAGCATCGCGTCTATCTCGCGAGGCGAAGGTTCTCAGTCCAACCTGCATCCGCGACCTAGTGCACCTGTCCGTGCCAACACGACTGGGCCCCAAGCCGCGGTTGCTGTGGAAACTCGACCGCTACCGGCACCTAGCCCGGTCAAGGAAATGAAGCACGTTGAAAGCCCCCTTGAAAAGATTGCAGCGCCCGGCCGGGCCAGCGCTGATCTCCTTCGTCCGCCGATAATGGAAGACGAGGATGACGATCAGCAACGAAGCTCCCCGGGCCCGTCGAGCGGGCGACTCTCGCCCTCGACGCTCGGCGCACCCCCGCCCCCGATCACGCCCGCACAGCAGGCTGAGCAGATCATCTTACGACGTCGAAGCAAGAACGGTGGCAAGGGTCGACGCAAGCGTAGCATGAGCACCGGCGATGCGCTTCCTTTCTTCAGCGCAGCACGAGACCCTACCTCACCCACTTCCAGTCAAGAGTCGAAGACATCGCCAGCCGAGGGTGAGGAGGCGGTCGCCGAAGAGGAGGAAGAGGAAGTTGAACTGCCGACGCGCGAGAGCATCAGTGCGGATTTGGCCAAGAGCAAGGTCATGCTGGACATGAGCCTGCAGCGAGCGATCGATGGTGGCTTCGGTGCACATCTTGAGCGCGAAATCAGCCGCATCTACAACCAGGGAGAACTCAAGTACAAGGTCAAGGATCGCGGTGCATTCCAGGGCGTCGACGACAAGGTCTCTCATGTCACCTCAGCCGGTGATCTCGACACTGGCAAGGCGTGGAAGAGAGTCCGTCGACCTAGCGATATGAACGAGTACGCCAAGGAGATGCGCGAATTCCGCGAAAACGAGAACCCAAAGCGAGTATCTGGCAAGGTGTTTGTCATGGTGGACTCGTTCACGCCTGCCAACCTTCCCGTGCCTTCGCGACCCACGTTCTTCCACTGCGTTCTGGACAATGGTCTCCACATGGTCAAGACCGCCACCGTGCCGCTACGATCAGGTGCAGGTGCAGTCAGCAAGATCCAGCAGGAGTTTGAGCTGATCCAGCACAAGAACCTCGAGTTCAGCCTGACCCTTGTGGTGCAGCGTGATGGCCACCTGCGCGAGCCGGAGCGCCCCTCGTCCCCAAGCCGAAAGGAGCCTTCCAGTCCTACGCTCAAGGCGTTCAGCCGGCTGTTCACCAGCCCAAAGAAGCAGGCAGCCAAGCGCGAGCAGCAGGAGCGCGAGGAGGCAGCTGAGCTCGCGGCCCAAGCTGCACGAGCCGAGCCCATGATCGCCTACATCAACCGTGAGGGTGCTTTTGGGCGGACGAACGTGGTATTTGACAAGGTGGCATCCGAATGCCATGGCAGGTGCCTGGTGCTCGAGCTCCCTGTCTACGGCGTCAACAATGCGACGAGCACAATGTCCGGCCCATCAAGCATGGCGAGCCGCAGTGTGCGCTCAATGTTTGACGCCGACTTCACCCGCAACCTCAACAAGGTGCGTGGTACGCTGAGGCTCAAGCTCTTCTACCTGCCGCCAATGCCCAACATGCCCAAGACCAAGATGCCCGAGAACCTGGGCGAGTGCATCCGGGGCATGCAGAGCGCGAGCTGGCACCGTGCTGCTCCTTGGCTCGAAGGAACGCTGACACAACTCGGTGGAGACTGCACAGTGAGTAATCTTTTACCTTTGGCCTGATGAGTGATCTGTGCTAGTATGCTGATTCGAGTGATTTGACTGTCACAGAGTTGGAGGCGACGTCCCGTCAAGGCACAAGGACAGTACTTGGTCTGCTACAACGAAGTGACCAAGAAGCCGACAGTCAAGATTGACCTGTCCAAGGCGATCTGTGTCGAGGACAACACAGACCCAGTGACGAAGAATGCTGAGGGCTCGATCCGATCCAAGACGCCGACCGGGCTGGATGGACGAGCAGGATCGCGGCTGACGGTGCGGAGCATGAACATGGACGAGGAGCTGGACGAGAGCTACAATGTTGAGCGCTCGTTCCGGATCACGTTCGCAGACGGGGAGCGGATCAGCTTCTTTGCAGACACGGATGAGGACAAGGCCAAGTGGATCAAGGTGCTGACGGGCATCACCGAGACGCCTGTTCCGCCGAACCCGATGTGGGCTCAGGTTGCGCTCGAGATGCTCAAGGGTGGATCCACGTCTGCTTGCCAATCGGCATCAGGGCCATCACAGGGTCGGTGCTCAGGGGCAGTTGCAGCCAGCTCGGTGCGCAAGCCCTCCTATGACGCTCGCACGGCACCGCCTACAGTGCAAGAAGAGTCTGGCGAGGAGACGCCGAAACGGGGAGTGACGCCTCAGCGCAAGCCGGTGCCTTCGATGACAGGCCCGCCTGTGCCGGACAAGGTTGGTCCAGTGGTGCGCCCGGTTTCGCACGACCCCTCCGGACACGTTGCGTTTGATCGGTTGCGCAAGGCGGCGTTGGCGAGCCGGTCAGAGCTGAACCGGTCTGGATAAGTGATTTTTGATTTAGTGTATAAGTGACTCTGTCTTGTTTCGGTCTCGTTCTGTTTGACTTTGACAGTCGTGTATCCATTGTGACAAGTAGTACCGTATCTCTACCGTATCTCTCTAGCTCGATATGAACATTTTGGTGTCCCTGACTGAATGAGCGCGCGAGCGTGTGGGTGGGTTGAGGGGTGTGAGGGTGTGGCGCGTGGCGAGTGGCGCGTTGCGAGTTGCGAGTTGCAAGTTGCCCGAGTTCCGAGAAGAAAGCAGAAAAAAGGGTGCAGACCCCGTTCTTCTGACGACTCAGCACGACTCAGCACAACTCAGCCTCCCTCCCCGTTTGCCACAACGACACGGACCGCCGTATCATCATACAAAGGGACAAGGCTACAGTTACGCACGCAATATTACACCATGCTGCGGCACACCACACTGCGTCTCAGCCGCCGCAATGCACGCGAGCTGCTCAGTCGCACCTACGCCACCGCGGTCCCATCCTCCTCCTCCCACTACGACACGATCGTCATAGGCGGCGGCCATGCTGGTGTCGAAGCGGCCCACGCCTCTTCCCGTACCGGAGCCCGCACTCTGCTCCTCACCGCCTCGTTCAACTCTATCGGTGAACTCAGTTGCAACCCGTCTCTCGGGGGGATCGGCAAGGGAACACTGGTGCGCGAAGTCGATGCCCTCGACGGTCTCTGCGGCCTTGTCGGCGACCGTGCCGGCGTGCAGTTCCGGCTTCTCAACCGATCCAAGGGCCCTGCCGTGTACGGTCCACGCGCCCAGCTTGATCGCGCTCTCTACCGCCGCGAGATGCAGGACGCCGTGCGCCAGGCCGCCTTTGATGTCCGTGAGGCACACGTCCACGGTCTTGTCATTCGCGATGGCACTGTCGTAGGCGTCACTACTGCCCAGGGAGACATCTTCCCTTGCTCCCAGGCCATCCTTGCCACAGGCACATTCCTCCGCGCTACTATCCACATCGGACTGGAGGCAAGACCAGCCGGACGCATGCAGCCCCTGCCCAGCAATAGGGACGAACCGGCTGCCATGGGCATCAGCGAGTGTCTCGCCCAGGCTGGCTTCACCCTCGGAAGACTCAAGACCGGCACACCAGCCCGTATAGATGCCAACACCGTAGACCTAGGCGCGCCATGGCAGAAGGACCGCAACGTGCATCCTAGCTTTGAGATCCTGCACGGCGACCAACAGCCTGCCCCGTTTTCTTTCCTCAATGATGCGCCTTCCATCGACCCAGAAGACCAGATTCACTGCTGGGGACTCCGTACGACACCAAAGACTCATGACATTGTAGTACGTGTATCTTGCATCCTCACCTTGGTCTTGGCAAGGGTCTGGTACTGACTGACTCGTGTGCTTCCCTGCAGCGAAACAATCTCTCCAAGACGATTCACGTCAAGGCGAGCGTCAAAGGTCCTCGCTACTGTCCATCAATAGAGAGCAAGATTATTCGTTTCGCAGAAAAGTCAGCACATCCCGTATGGCTCGAGCCAGAGGGACTTGCAGGCACCCCGGATGGCGGCGTGCTCTACCCGAATGGGCTGGCATGCACGCTGCCTGCCGAACTGCAAGCTGAGCTGATCCAGTCCATCCCTGGCCTTGAAAAGGCGCACATGCTCCGACCTGGATACGGCGTCGAGTATGACCACGTGGATCCGCGTGAACTGCACCCATGGCTCGAGACGAAACGTATCGCAGGCCTCTGGATGGCCGGCCAGATCAATGGCACCACCGGCTACGAGGAGGCTGCAGCGCAGGGGATTGTGGCGGGCCTCAATGCAGGCCTCAAGGCCACGGGACGAGCTGTTCTCCCGCTCGGTCGTCCGCATGGATTCATCGGCACCATGGTGGACGACCTCACGCTCCAGGGAGTCGACGAGCCCTGTAAGTTGGCTGTTCGCTTGGTTGCTCGACTGACTCGTTCTGCTGCTGACACCCTCGCCCTGCAACCAGATCGCATGTTTACCTCACGCAGCGAGTACCGGCTCACCCACCGAGCAGACAACGCCGACGTGCGGCTCACCCGTCTGCTCGCCTCGCACTGCCGCTCAGCCGTGTCTGACAAGCGTTACACAAAGCTGACATCGACTGAGGCAGATATCAACTACGCCGTCGACCTGCTCGCACGCACACGCAAGACGCCGCACGCCTGGAGACGCGCCGGCCTCGTCTGCACGGACGGCGACCCGTCCCGCTCTGCACTCGAGATCCTGCGTCACCAAGGCCACACGGTCGACCATCTGATTCCTGTCTTGCCGGAGCTCGCAGACATCCCACCTGCCATTCGAGAGCGCGTTGGTGTGCATGGTGAGTTGCACAAACTGTGGATACGGACGGATACATGGGATAATGCTGATTCAATGTGCTGCACTGTAGCTATGTACCTCCCGCATCTGGAGAGGCAGGAGGCAGAGATCACAGCGTATAGCCGCGATGCCGACGTTGCCTTTGCGCCGGACTTTGACTTTTCGTCGGTGCCTGGTGTCAATGCACAGCTGCGCGAGAAGCTCGTGTCGCTGCGACCGACGAATCTGGTATGTCTTGCCTCTGCTCCAACTCCGACCAAGCGTGGCTCATTACTGACGCGGATCTCATGTGACAGGCGGCGATCAAGTCGCTTCCGGGCTGTACACCGACAGCGTATGCAGCGCTGT
The DNA here is from genome assembly GCA_026413255.1 of Fereydounia khargensis. Classification (NCBI taxonomy): domain Eukaryota; kingdom Fungi; phylum Basidiomycota; class Ustilaginomycetes; order Urocystidales; family Fereydouniaceae; genus Fereydounia; species Fereydounia khargensis. The sequence continues at coordinate 199,229 of JAOCZO010000009.1, read as the reverse complement.
GGCGTTCGGCGATGCAGTCCGACACGTTGGCCAGCTAGCGGCGATCGAACTCGGTGCCGTCCATTCTGACACCCATACTTGCGCTTGCCTTGAGACCGAGTTGCTTCATCTTGGCCACCTGGACGCGCTCGTTCTGCACGCGACGGAGCTCCTCGAGCTGGGAGCGGGACATGTGGCTCGTCTCTGCAGCGGGGGCTGGTTTGCGTCGATGCGCGAGACGCGCCGCTTCTTCGTCTGCACGTGGGTCGTAGCCGCCCTCGTCGGCCACGGTCTCTCCCGCTCGGATGGCAGCGAGACGCCTCTCGTGCGCCTTGCGTGCTTGGTCGTCAGCACGAGCGCGAGTCGGGCCACGGGAGAAAGACTCACCTCGAGATTGTAATACTTTTCGCTGGGCAAGGTGGCCGTGTTAAAGTCTTCGACAAACTCGGCGATGAGTTTGCGCTCGTTGGGCTTGGAGAGGGTCTCGCGGTTGATGTGCTTTTCCTCTATGAGCCAGGCGCGGAACTCGCCGTCGAGCTTGGACGCAATGCTGGCATGCATCATGTCAGTAGGGGCGCGGAAGAAGATGGTCTGTACAGTACGTCACTTACTCGGTTTCTGAAATGAGACCGTACTTGCCCCACTGGTTGGTGAGGGCCGAGAAGCTGCTTTTGCTCTGTGGCGCGAGTGTGTTAGTGAAGAGGAGCTGGAGGTGGAAGCGGGATGGGGAAGGAGAGCTTGCCTTTTCACGCTTTCGGCGTCGACGAGAAGTAGAGGACTCGGTGGACGAGACGGAAGCGGAGCGGTGACGCCGTCGTCGACGCGAGTGTGAGTGTCGATCGTCGCGGTCGCGGTCGCGGTCGCGTTCGCGCTCCGAGTGGCTGCGGCTGTGGCTGTGGTTGTGGCGCCGATGTGATCGGTGTCGCTCGTCGTCACGGTGTGTTGCACTTTCTCTGTGCCTGTCTCTTTCTCTTTCTCTTTCTCGGTGACGGTCGCGGTCGCGGTCGCGGTCGCGGTCGCGGTCGGAATGGTCCCTGTCTCGTTTGCCATGGGCGTGTCTGTGAGTGTGTCGTTCTCGCGAGCCGTCCCTGTCGCGTTTGCTATCGCGCGGTCGGTCACGATCTCGTTGACGCTCCCGACCCGGCTCCCGAGCCCCAGCCCTGTCTCTGTCTCTGTCTCTGTCTCTGTCCCTGTCCCTGTCCCTCGGTGGCGAGTCTGGCATGTTGTCGAGGGTGCTGAGCTGAGGTGCGCCCCGGACAGGACAGGACAGGACAGGACAGGACAGGACAGGACAGGACCCTGAATTTCAGTCCAAGTACGGTACCGACGCGTCCCGACTCGACTCGACTCAGCCCAGCCCAGCCTCGCTCGCCGCAGTTTTGGTTTGGGATCGCATCCTCGCTCTTTCTCGCACGGAAAGCAGGACTGTCTTTCTTCCTCAGCCTTCTTCCGCGTCCGTGCAGAGCTGCGCAGCGCACACGCACACACACACTCTCTCTTCTCTAGCTGCGCTTTTCCCGCGCGCGCGACCGACCGACCCACAGAGAGAGAGAGATCACCAAAACTGACACATTCCAATTCAACACTTCTTCTTCTCGCCCATCACCAACACACCATGTCCCTCAAAGTCCCACGCGCAGGTGGCCCCAACCTCTTCAAGGAGGGCTACAAGCACTTCCAGGGCATCGAGGAGGCCGTCCTCCGCAACATCCAGGCCGTCGTCGAGCTCTCCGAGATCGTCCGTACCTCCTTTGGCCCCAATGGACGCAACAAGATGGTCATCAACCATCTCGAAAAGCTCTTTGTCACCTCCGATGCCGCCACCATCATTCGCGAGCTCGATGTCGTCCATCCCGCCGCCAAGCTCCTCGTCATGGCCAGCCAGCAGCAGGAGGCAGAGATGGGCGACGCCACCAACCTCGTCATCATCCTCGCCGGCGAGCTCCTCAAAAAGGCAGAACACCTCATCAACCTCGGCCTCCACCCCACCGAGATCATCAAGGGCTTTGAGATTGCCCGCGACAAGGCACTCCAAGTCCTCGAGTCCCTCTCCGCCGCCACACTCACCACTCCCCCCACCACCCAATCCCTCACCCTCGCCCTCCGACCCGCCATCGCCTCCAAGCAGTACGGCCAAGAAGACATTCTCGCTCCCCTCGTCGCAGAGGCCGTCTCCATGGTCCTCCCGCCCGCCTCTGCCTCCTCCTCCTCCTCGTCCAACAGCGCAAACTCGCTCTCCGACTTTAGCGTCGACAACGTCCGCGTCGTCAAGATCCTCGGCGGCAGCCTCCACCAGTCCAAGGTCGTGCGTGGCATGGTCTTTGGCCGCGAACCCGAGGGCGTCATCAAAAAGGCCACCGGCGCCAAGGTGGGCGTGTACACGTGTGGCATGGACATTTCCCAGACCGAGACCAAGGGCACTGTGCTCCTCAACAATGCCGACGAGCTCTCGGCCTTTTCCCGCGGCGAGGAGCAGCAGCTCGAGCGCTACTTTAAGGAGATTGCCGACTCGGGCGTCAAGGTTGTCGTTACGCAGAGCAGTGTGGGTGAGCTTGCGCAGCACTACCTCAACCGCTTTGGTATTCTTGTGATCAAGATTCTCTCCAAGTTTGAGCTGAGGCGGCTGTGTCGTCTGCTGGGTGCTACGCCGCTCGCGCGTCTGGGTGCCCCGTTGCCGGAGGAGGCGGGGTGGATCGATGTCGTGGAGACGACCGAGATTGGGGGGGACCGGGTGACGGTGTTTAGGCAGGAGCCGGGGCAGCCGGGGGGCAAGGCGCGGCCGCGCATGGCGACGATCGTGCTGCGCGGCGCGACGACCAACCTGCTGGACGACATTGAGCGCGCGATTGACGATGGCGTGAATGTGGTCAAGAGTCTGACGCGCGACCCGCGGCTCGTGCCGGGTGCGGGGGGGAGTGAGCTGGCGCTCTCGCGCGCGCTCACGGATCTCGCGGACCGCACGGCGGGCCTGAACCAGCACGCGATCCGCGCCTTCGCCGCCGCGCTGCTCGTCGTCCCGCGCACGCTGGCCGAAACCGCGGGCCTAGATGCCACCGAGACCGTCGCGCGCCTCGTCGCCACCCCCAACGCGGGCGTCGACATCGACCCCGAGACCCAGGCCCAGGCCCAGGGCGAGCCGTTCGACCCAGTCGCACACGGCATCCTAGACCCGCTCGCCGCGAAACTGTGGGCCATCAAGTACGCCTGCACCGCGGCTACCACCGTCCTCTCGGTCGACAGCATCATCATGTCAAAGCCCGCCGGCATCAAGGCCCCCAAGGCCAACCCGAACTGGGACGACGACGACTAGTCGAGCCCATCCGCCCCCACGTTCACGTCCATGCTCGCGTTCCCCAACGGCCCTGCGGATGCACACTCTGGCTTCCCGCCAGCTCAGTGTCATACGCACCGCACGGTACTGTAATTGATCGATCCGCTCAACCGCACTCACAACTTTCTGCCTGTCTGTCTGCCTGTCTGTCTGTCTAGAGGGTAATGTGGAACAAGGTGTGTTTGCGATTCAGGGTCGTTACTTTGCAAGGTTGGGACGAGACTTGGTACAATGGAGAGAGGTAGAAAAAACACGGCCGAGATTGGGAGAGAGAGAAAGAGAGAGGGAGAGACGCATCTAGCTCTGCGTGGCATTGTTAAACGCGAGCAGGTTGATCGTGTCCGCGTCAAGACCCGTGAGCGCGTCCTTGGTCGCAAGCTTGATCAGCGCCTTCTTGAGATCCGCAGGCGCAAGAACACCGTCAATCGCCGACTTGGACGCAGCCGGCTCTGCAAACCAGCTCGTCACACTGCTCACCAGGTCGAGCGCAAGAGCCGGGATGGGCAGCAGGTTCGAGAGCCTCGAGGCCACCGAGTCCTCAAATCCGCTCACCGTGAGCTGCTGAGGCGTGTAGCCTGCAACGTTGGCAAACTCGTCCGTGCCGTAGATCGACAGCAGGTAGGCAAGCAGACCAACAATGTGCGGGCTGGCCATCGAGGTACCCGAGATCGTGTTGACCGACGTGTTGCCCGTGTTCCAGGTCGAGAGAATGTTGAGACCAGGTGCAAACACGTCAACACACTTGCCCTTGTTGCTAAAGTAGGCACGCTCGTCCTGCACCGTCGAGGCACCGACCGTGACCGGGTTCTTGGCACCGGCGGGCGACACATTGCAGGCATCCTGGTTCTCGTTACCAGCAGCAACGCCAAAGTGCATACCGCTCGAGACGGCACCATCGACAGCCTTGTCGAGCGTAGGCGACTTGCCACCGCCGAGCGACATGTTGGCAACAAAGCCCTTGTGCTTCTTGGCCGCAGCCGACGACGGGTTGGCACGGTACTGGGCGGTGAGCTTCTTGGCATCCTCAACGGCCCAGAGAACACCCCCAGTGACGTCCGACATGGAGCCCGAACCGCCAGAGCCGAGCACCTTGACGGCAACCAACTCGGCCTTCTTGGCGACACCATACTTGCGCGAGCCAATGGTACCGGCACAGTGCGTACCGTGGCCGTTGCCGTCTTCGTCCACGTCGTTCTGAGGCATGGTCTTGCCCCAACGAGCACGGCCCTCAAACTCTACGTGCTTGATGTTGATACCAGTGTCGATAACATAGGCAGTGACACCCTCGCCGCCGTCGTCATTGTAAACGTACTTGTTGAACGTGCCGAGGCCGAGGCGCTTGCGGTGCGAGATACGCGCAAGACCCCAGGGGGCACCCTTCTGCACGTCATCGGCCTGCAGCTTGGAGACGGACGAGCTGAACATCGAAGCAGCAGCGCCCTCGATCGACGACTCGTAGGGGACGTCCCAGACGCGGTCCTCGGTCTGGGGCATGACCTCGGTCGAGACGATCGTGTCAAGCTCGACATACTCGACCTCGGGCTGGGCACGGATGTAGTTAAGCACATCATCGGTGAATTTGCCGGCATAACCCTGGAGGTGGCCCTCAAGGTCGTAGACGTGGCGGATGCCGTCAGCGTCAAGATTGTGGAAGCTGTTTGCAGTCATCTGGGCAGTCGAGATGAGCTGCCTGTGAGCCAAAAACTCGGTGGCCGGAACGCCGTTCTTGAGGATAACCATGTAAGCACCGGGGATCGACTCAAGGTCGGGGTTGACCGTGAGAGGAGCAAATACGGTGGAAGGGGAGTACGAGTTGGCCATGGCACCAGGCACGAATGGCTGCTGGTGGGGCGCAGCCAAGGCAGCAAGGGGCATGGACAGCGCCAAGGCCAGCAGGCCCAAGTATCGCTTTGTGTACATGATGTTGAGAGAGAGAAAGAGAGAGAGAGAGAGAGAGAGATCGGAACTATGTGCTCAGGGTTCTATCCACAGCGACGAATGGGAAGAGACAGGTGGATGGGTCTTGAGAGATGGGAACAGTGGCAAGCAGTGAGAAACGCGAAGAGTTGTGACAAGAGGTTGGAGAGAGAGGTCCCAGCGAGAGTCACTGGGGGGGGGAGTTGGGATATGTGCGAGTAGAGATGTGTCTGTGGATGCGTGGTGGAGGAGAGGAGAAAGGTTGGTTGAGCTACTGACGGGGTTGGATATATGAGGGCCCTGTGGGTGTTGGGGAGCCTAGTCAGCGTTATCAGTGCGCAACTGAGTTGGGGGCTGCTGTGGAGCTTAGCTCCACACGACTGGCTGTTGGGCGCAGTCAGCCAGCCTGCCTGCCAGCCAGTCGAGGCGAGAGCCGCGCAACGCAGCGCAAGCAAGGCAGGGCAGGGCAGGGCAGAGCAAGAGAGGGGGGGTCCCGGCCAAAAAAAAGGGCTTGGCTCAGTCACTCGTCTAGCGCCCAAAGTCCACTCAGGGTCGCGGTCAGCCGATGCGGTTGCTCCCCTCCCCCCTTTGGCCTGGCAGTAGGCTGACACTGCGTTTCCGCCCTCGCGTCTGTCGACCCCCCCTGTCCATCCACTGACCGCCCACCCACTGGCAGACCTCCACTCTCAGCACACCTACCTGACCCTTGCGCGCATCGCATCGCTTCGCAATCGACACGGCCAGACTGCACGAGCCACCCCATTCCGCGCGTCCAAAACGCAATCACCAACCAGTTGACTCGACTAGCACGCCAAACGGCCAAACGCTCTCGCCAACTGGCCAGCGGATACAAGCTTGGTTCGCTCAACTGTGCTCTGTCTTTGCCTTTCATCTGATGCGAGTCTGCTGTTCCTAGCAACACAACACCGACAGGGCGAGGAGTGGAGAGGAGAGCGTCGGATCTGGAAAGGCCGCGTCATCCTGCCGTTTGCGGTCTTGCACACTCACCCACGCATGCATGCACCGTATACATCTACAAGCACTTGTGCCGCACCCGCCCCTCTGGACGCTTGATCTCGTGCGAGAGCCGTCATGCCGAATTTCGTTTTCGCGCTCCGCCTGGTGCAACGACGATCTACCATGCCGCCTGTCGACACTGAAGAAATCATGCTACAGACGCTACTCCTCCGACGGTATTTCAGAATGGGAGGTGGCTATGTGCACTGCCGCGTGGTGGGAGCCTCCAGCAAGCATCTCCGACTTGACCATGGTGACTCTCGCTACTGGGTGGTGTCAGTCAGCATGCGAGTAAGGTCCAGAGGACGGCTCTGCCTCTGTGGATCGACCTAATCCGGCCTTGCAGCACTCGTTCGTTGCCGGCAGGATCGGAACGCTCCCGAACCGAACTGGCTCTATCAAAAAAATAAAAATCGGCTCCGACGCGTTTAGGTGAGTGAGCCAACTGGCGATGCCTCCTCCCTCTCCTTTCGATGGGCGGAGAAAGCGGGTTCAAGCGAGTGGACCCCGCGGCGAACGCGACCTTGCTTTGTTTCTCCACATTGCCTGTCTGCCTTGGCCTTGCTTTCAAAATTCAAGCGCCAGGACGGGTAAGACCGGCCCGGGCACCCTCTCCCTCTCCCTCTCCCTCTCCATCCCTTTCTCTCTCTCTCTGTGAGGGCCTTGTCTGACCCGCTTGCAGGGCCTCGTCGTTTCAAGACATGCCGTATTTGTGTGACCAGACCCTCAGCGTGCTGCTGTACGCCATGCTGCTTTCTGCAAGAGGGATGACTAGACCGGTTCCGAGTCAACCGGGTACCGTTTCGCAGATGCGCGCAGCACCCAAGTCGAATGACGAAAGTCTTGATCTGCGCGGGAGCTGCCTACCGTCACTGCGGGTATGCCGGACGAAAATGAGAACACAGCAGCTGTGACAGTCTCGTGAATCAATCGCCATTACACACTATACAGTAACTTGGTACCATTCTGCACATCTAGCCCCAGACAAGCATTCGTCGCTTGAGCGATGAATGGGTTGAGGCTGGCCATGCCGTGGAGAATAGGGCAAAGAGAAGGGGAATTGGCGGCGAGGTGGAGCAAGTAGTGTATGTCACGGGTCGTCTGGTCCTGCCAACCAAGATATGCTCAAGGGTGAACCAAGTAGGAAAGGGGGCCGTGGATTGGGCTTTTGGCTTGTGGCTTTTGGCTTGGCTGTTTCCGATTGTGCGGTGTGCGGTCGGCGTGCGTGTGAATCGCCCGCCCAAGCCCAAGCCCCCGCCCCCGCCCCCGCCCCGCTCGGTTCGATTCGGCTGCTGCAGTGACGCTTGCCTGCCCTTGGCTGGCTCTCTCTGCCTTTCTTTGTTTGGCCCTGTCAGTTGAGTGTCGGTGCAGCCAGCTGGGCGGGGGGCGGCTTTCATGGTCCAAAATGTTTCGCACCGGGTGCCTCCCACACGCTGCCCTGCCCTCTCCTGCCCTGCCCCGCTTGCTGCCACCCCTTCCGCTCCCCCGGCTTCTCCACTCTTCCGAACTCCTTCTCAAGCAGAGACAGGTCCCCGCCTCTCTCACTCTATAATACACACGACCTGACCACGCAATCTACCTCCTCGTTACCCCGCATCTCTCTGTCTGCTTTCGAGTCCACCAACACTCCATCCTCCAGCGATTTCCACATCGAGTCGATCTTTCTCTCCTGTTAATCGACTACGAAGAAACCGAAGCTCACCTGCACGTCCAACATTGAGCTCCCCATCCCCCAACCCTCGACTTCCTATTCTACCGTTTCAAACAGCACACAGAGGCCCACTAGCAGCCACATAAACATCCTTTCACAATGTCCAAAGCTGGAGACAAGAAGAAGGTCGCTCCCTCGACCCACCTCATCGCCGGTGGTATTGCCGGCTTTGCTGAGGCATGTACCTGCCATCGTGAGTAGCCAGCCACCCTGATCCCAACCGGATCCAGGTTGCATCCTGACCTCTCTCTTTTTCTTTTCTTTTCCTGTCCAACAGCCCTTGACACGATCAAGGTGCGCATGCAGCTCTCTCGAAGGGGCAGGGGCACCGGTGAAAAGCCCCGTGGATTCTTCGCGACTGGTGCATACATCGTCAAGAGGGAGACCCCGCTTGGTCTCTACAAGGGTCTCGGTGCCGTCGTTGCCGGTATCGTACCAAAGATGGCTATCCGTTTCATGAGCTTCGAGTACTACAAAAATGCTCTAGCGGACAAGGACGGCAAGACGAGCCCCAAGGGCGTCTTCCTTGGTGAGTAGAAAAATCAAAGATTTTGTATGGCTCTGTCGTTCGGGCCTCTTACTGATCCCGTTGCTTTTGTCCGATTTGGTAATGCCGCAATACAGCTGGTCTTGGAGCTGGTACAACTGAGTGAGTAGACAGTCTTGAGTACCCTTTCATTCATCAGAATGGTCTCGCTGATTGACTCCTTTTTTTACCCATGTTCAGGGCTGTTGTCGTTGTGAACCCAATGGAGGTAGTCAAGATTCGTCTCCAGGCGCAGCAGCACTCGCTCGCCGACCCGCTAGAGGTGCCGCGATACCGCAACGCCGCGCACGCTCTTTACACGATTGTTCGTGAGGAGGGCATCATGACCCTCTACCGTGGTGTTGCTCTTACGGCCGCCCGTCAGGCCACAAACCAAGGTATGTGTTCCGGAGCACCTACTGCGTCCTTACCATTCGTCCCGCAGTGCTTGTGACGACAGGCAGCTGACTCTGCATACGTTCATCTCTCCGTTACAGCTGCCAACTTCACCGCATACCAGGAGCTCAAGGCCTTTGCCCAAAAGTACCACGGCACGACCGAGCTGCCATCGTACGAGACGGCTGTTATTGGTCTCATCTCGGGTGCGCTTGGGCCCTTCTCGAATGCTCCGATTGACACGATCAAGACGCGTATCCAGCGCGCCTCGCGAGTGGAGGGCGAAACGGCGCTCAGCAGAGTCGTCAAGGTTGCACGCGATATGTTTGCGCAAGAAGGTGTCAGTGCCTTCTGGAAGGGTATCACGCCGCGAGTCGCCCGTGTCGCGCCAGGCCAGGCTGTCGTCTTTACCATCTACGAGAAGGTCAAGACGTACATCGAGGCTGCCAAGGCTGGCGAGTTTAGCCTCAACGACACGAGGTCCGACGAGTGAACGCAAGGCGGCCATCCACCTGTCTATCTCCCAACCCACCCCCGCGCAATTCAACCCAACCCAAAAGCAATCTGTAGGAACACTTGAGAATGATGCTAATCGTATAAAGAGACACGCACAGTCCCGACTGACGGCTGCTTACTTCTCGGCCGGGTGAATGTGCCCAGCTATCCTGTGGGAGACTTGCGTGGGCGAGATCTTTGTAGAAGCGTTGCGTTAATGAGGTGCGCAGAGAAGGACAAGGACAAGCATGGCGGAGCGACAATGAAACAGGGAGTGAGATCTTGCTGGAGATGCAGGAGAGGCAAGCGGGCAACCCACACAAGCACTATACGCCAGGGCCAAAGGGGTGTGCTGTGCTGCATGGGCCGCCCGCCCTTGCGCAAAGACCGCGTCTGCCAACCGAATGGGCACCTTTTTTCTTCTTTTTCTCTTTTTTCGATTTTTGGCCCTGTCTTTGATGGTCTGGCGATTGAGGTGGATCGATTTGATTGACGCACAAGGACAGACTCGCTACGATACTACACACTTGCGGGCCTCTGCGGATCCACAATGAGCGAGTATGACCAGGCACGCTACGGGTCCGCATCTTCGAGACACCGAGAATGGTCTTGTCAGTCGAGAGCAGGGGCCTAGAGTCCAGCCTTCCATGCTGATCAAACAAAGGAGCTTGGGCATTACAGTGTTTAATTTAAGGTATGACATGCACGAGTTCACATACGGTACATTGCCTACAGCAGGTTTGCGTTGCATTGCCTTGTGGGTTGTCTTGAGGCCAGATCGACAAAGGGTATCCATCCAGTGCGTGTAGGGAGGAGGGGGCAGTGGGCTGTGAGTGAATGAGTGAGTGAATGAGTAAATGATGGGGGGTGGTGGCCTCGCAGAAAAGTGTTGGTTTGCCCCGCCAGGCCAGTCTATGCCAGCCTAGACCTGGCTGTGAGGTGCACCCTCGCTTGGGCGCGCCGTTCGCCGTTGGTGACGCACACACAGGTGGGGCGGCGAGGCGACGACTGCAGAGGGGGCCCAAACGACTCTTTCTCTTTCTCTTGCTCTGTGTTGATGCAGGCTGTTCATGAGTGTTGGTTTCTTTGCCTCGCGCGTCTCGGACGGTCTGGCCAGCGACGCGCATGCACCCAGTTCAGTGTGATGCTTCAAGCTGTGCTGTACGGAGAGAAAGGGCTTAACCTACTGCTGGCATCTTGGCTGCGGACTGTACAGTACTGTACTGTACTGTACCGTAGTGGGAGACAGAGAGACGCGCGCGAGCACCTCGACAGAAGAGGCGTCGCAACCCAGCAAGTCAGACCAGAAGAAGGTTGCCAGAGGGCAGAGGTGGGGAGGGATCTACGGCACAGCTGCTGGCAGTCGTCAATTCGGAGCCCGCCGTGTCGATTAGCTCGGGCCCTGCCCTGCCCTCCTCTGCCCTCCTTTACCCTCTTCTACCCTGCCCGCTTTGCGCGGCCCAGCCGAGCAAGACGGCTTGTTGCTCCCTTCGTCCGCTCCTCGGCGCACGCGCCCTCTCTCGCTGTCACGGTACTCCTCGCTGTACATTCCCAGTCAGGGCAGTCGAGCCTATCCTACTGTATCCCAGAAGCATCACATTCTGCTCTTTTTGGATTCTAATTCTGATTCTGACGCTGCCTCGCCCTCGCCCTCGCTGCACCCAGCCGATCCACGGCAACGCGCTACTCGCTACTGTAATCCGGCGAGTGACAGTGACAGAGCGCTTGGTCCGCTCTCCCATCACATTACAGACAGCGCAGCAGAGCGCATCCGCTCCTTCGCTTGCAGCCTGCCTGCCAGCCTGCCCAGTCGCCTATTCCACCTCGATCCTCGCCCTCCTGATCCTCTTGGCCATTCTCCCCTCTCCTTCCCACCTCATCCCACTCTGACAGCCAACTTTCTCTGTCACTTTTGCTTCCGCCTTCCCCTTCGCGTTCGCTTTTCCCCCATACCACCCTCATCATCCTTTCCGCTCGCCAGCACCTTGTGTCGGCTCCCGCTTTTCCTTACCTTTCCTCTTCCTTTCATCTTCGCCCGCCCTTCAGCGACTGCGACCGGCGCCTTTCACTTTCACAACCGCTGCCTTTATTTGATTGCTTTCGGACCCTTGCGGACGTCATCATCACTTGATCAGCATCTGGCGCCAGCTCGACCTCGTCTTGGTTCTTTGGCCTTGCTTGGTGCTTTATCTTCACGAACCTTTCCGCATCTGTCGGTTTGATCGTCGTTTGGCTGCATTGTCCATTAGTGATCGTTCAGATCAATCCCATCCTTCGTCTTCCACCTTGTTCGCACCTTGGCCCTGGTTCGGCCTTCTCACTGGATCCTCATATCCCAGTTCTCGTTCCCCAAAAGGACGTTGCGCGTGGCCTCGGTAGATCCACATCTTTCCCAGGCTAGTTTCAACAGCGCTTCACGCTCCAGTCTTACTTGGTGAGTCTGATCTATCCCTCCTCGTGTCCAAACATACGCGCCACAAGCTCGTCTCCCGCCCTTTCATGGACGCTACTCCAGCGCCGCCACGGCACGGCAGCTCGTGTTGCGGAAGGTCTATTCCTCGCTCTTTGACACTTGAGCCACGGCACGATCTATCCTTTGCGCACTCGGTGCTTTCCTTGGCTTGATTGACTGACTCTTACCTCTCTCTCCCAGTCTTGGTACCCTTGCAAGTTGATACCCAACTGCATCCGTCTCGTTCCCTACTGTCAACATAAACGCGACGCCTCGCTCGTCTTTCCACCACCCCGGCACTAGCATCGCAAGCTCAGCCACGGATCAAGTCCCAACAGCCTCTCTGGGTCTTGATCCTTCCGCACCGCACCGCTCCGTCCCGCCTCGCCGGCTTCTCTTACTGCTCTCTTCCTTTCAGACAGCGGATCTTCCTGTCGCATTCCGCTGCATTCCTGGGTTGCTTGAAGCGCTCCATCCTTTCGACCTTCACCGTTCACCGAGACTACCCACGGTAGCTGGTCCGCTTGACACTTCTACAGCTTCAACCCTGGCGGACTTGAAACTCATTCTTCTGTCAATCTCAAAAGAGAACGAGTCGGCTCGATAATCCTCACCTTAATCGCCGATCCCCGATCCTATTACTATTCTGGTACAAGGTAAGTTTAGTCGATTCGGGCCTACTTGAGCTTAGCACAACTACGCCGGCCTTACCAAATGGCTCCGTCAATGTACGGGTGTACCAGTGCATTGGTCAGAGAACAACGACAACGCGTACCCAGCTGGTTTGATCCCAGATCACGGCGAAACCGCAGATGATCAAGAGTCGCTGCCTTGGCGGGCTCGATTTCTTAATCATCGCCACTTTATGGCTTTTCCGCCGATAGCTTCAGCTTGCGGAAGCTCGGGCCCAGACAAAAGCAGCCTCTTGTCCCTATTGTGCTGCTTTGCAGCTGCCTCGAGAGTGCTCCGACGCCACCTTTTAAGATTCAAATGAAGGCGGCCCAGCGGCCAGGCTTGCTGGCGCTCTTGCCCGTCAACGGGCTCTGTTGCTTGAGTGAGGCACCCTCCTGCCTCTTTTAGCCTTGTCAAGTCCAGTCTCTGAGCCACACATAAAGCAAAGCTCCCGGACAGGATTTCATGAAGACTGACTTGTATCCTTTCTCACCTATCCTCCCCTTCTTTCTCTTCTTTTCCCAATTCATTTTCATTTCCTTCCAACGACCTTCGCGTCTTGGCCCCATTCGCCTTGGGCTACCGGTGTCACCCCTGCCTTGGTAATTTTTCTTTCTTCGACGTTGACAACAACGTCTTCTGGGGAACCTTACTTTGCGACTCGCCTCCGAGCACTTTCATGTCGCTTTTCTCGTTCATTCTGGCCTTTCCTCAACTCTTCACAATCCTAAATTGGTCTTTCTGGCTCACCCTGACGGGTTTCACTGGCGTTGTGATTGCATCCCTCGCTGAAATCCTGCACGGCGTCAACGTCCTCCCTTGTTCTTCCTACCTCGGCTCGTCGCTTCAACACGCAAGATTCTTTTAGCTTTTCAACGATCTTCGCCATGCACGACGAGAACTCACTGCCTCACTCGGAACAGTTTGCTCTCGCAAGCCCAAACTCGTTTTCGACGAACGGATACCCTGCCACGGCGGCAAACCCTGGTGCGTCGACCAACGCACCTGTTTACACCCTCGATCCTCTCGAAATGATGAAGCGTGCTTCATCTCAGTCTTACGATGCGCATGCAGGACTGGGCAACCTAGCCACTCTCCCTTCCACCGCTCCAGACGGCGCCAGCAAAAAGACCCGCTTTGTCTCTGAGGGAAACATCCCCAACATTACTCAGCAGGGCTTCCTGAACCCTGGAAGCGTCTTGGGCTCCTACTCTGCGGTTCCCGGTCAAGCACCGCCTAATGGTCAACTTGGTTATCTCGGCGGCGCCAACGGTCAACCGAGCCAGGGCCAGGGTCAGCCGCCAGCGTTCAATGGCATGACGCTCCAGCAGCCTGGTAACGGAACCAACGGCACCCGTTCCTTCTCTGGAAACCTTGGCAACGTCAACCTCCTTGCTGCTCAGGGTGCTACCCAGGCATTCGCTGGGCCCATGGGCACCAACCCTGGCTCGCTGCCCTTTTTGATGCCTGCCGCTGGCGGGCTGTCGCCCCAGTCCGGCATGTACGGAGGTTTCCCTGGTGGATTTGGTGCTAACCCAGGCTTTGTGTCGCCGGTCGGCGTCATGCCTGGTGTCCCTGGTCAGGCTAACCCGCTGAACAGGACCGTGTACGTGGGCAACCTTCCTGCCGACGCTTCTGTGGACGAGCTGCTCAACTTGGTCAAGTTTGGCCCGATTGAGAACGTTCGCCTGCTCCCGGAAAAGAACTGTGCCTTCATCTCGTTCCTTGACGGAGCCACAGCGACCGCGTTCCATGCCGATGCATGCGTCAAGAAGGTATCATTGCACAACCAGGAGCTCAAGATTGGCTGGGGCAAGCCCTCTCCCTGCCCGCCCACAGTCATGATGGCGGTGCAGCAAAGTCAGGCAACCCGCAACGTCTATCTAGGCCAGCTTGAAGAGGATGTTAGCGAACAGTCCTTGAAGGACGATCTCTCCCGGTTCGGACCGATTGACCAAGTGAAGATTGTAAGGGATAAGAACATTGGCTTCATTCACTTCCTCTCTATCCAGACGGCCATGAAAGTTGTGGCCACGCTACCGACAGAGCCCGCATGGGCTGGCAAGCGGGTCAACTACGGCAAGGACCGCTGCGCGTACATCCCCAAGAGCCAGCAGCAGAACCAGGCGCACAACAACCAGGCCGCCGCCATGGGCCTTGCAGCGGCTGCCTCGCTAGGATATCCTACTGCTTTCACCGGTGCTGCTGCCGGGTTCGGATCTGGCGGTGCTCCGCTCGACGAGAATGGCCGGTCGCCTGCTAGCTCAGTCTTTGGACCGGCAGCTGCCATGATGGGCGCCAACACTGCGGCGCTGCAGCAGATGGGTAATCGGACCGTGTACCTGGGCAACATCCACCCGGAGACGACGACTGAGGAGATCTGCAACCACATTCGTGGCGGAATCTTGCAAAGCATCCGGTACATTCCCGAGAAGCACATTGCGTTTGTCACGTTTGTGGACGCGAACACAGCGCTGGCGTTCTATCACCTGGCCTCGTACTCGGGCATCATGATCCACAACCGTCGTCTCAAGATTGGCTGGGGCAAGCACTCTGGCCCTCTGAGCCCGGCGATCCAGCTTGCGGTGCAGGCAGGA
The DNA here is from genome assembly GCA_026413255.1 of Fereydounia khargensis. Lineage (NCBI taxonomy): Eukaryota > Fungi > Basidiomycota > Ustilaginomycetes > Urocystidales > Fereydouniaceae > Fereydounia > Fereydounia khargensis. The sequence goes on along the minus strand of JAOCZO010000009.1, from coordinate 184,136 downwards.
GGCAGCCGGAACGTTTACATTGGCAACATTGACGATGCTGAAAAGCTGAGCGAGGAAAAGATCCGGAACGACTTTTCGCAGTATGGCGAGATTGAGATGGTGAACAGCCTGCGGGAGAAGAACTGCGCATTTGCCAACTTTACCAACATCCAGTCGGCGATTAAGTGTATCGAGGGGATGAAGAACCACCCTGACTACCAGCATGTCAAGATCGCGTACGGCAAGGACCGATGCGGTAACCCGCCGCGAAGCGTGGGCAACTTGCAGGCGCTGCAAGCGGGTGGACGGAAGAGCAGCGGATCGGTGTCGCCCAACACATCTGTGACGATGGCCAACAATGTCGGTGACGATACGATGGTGACAGCTTCGGAATCGATGCAGGAGCTGAGCAACACGAGCATTGGGCAGCTCTCTGCGGGCTCGGAGACGGGAGCGACGGTCTCGGGTGTACCGGCCACGCTGGCGACACCAGTCTCGGCGGCAACAGCAGCAGCAGCAGCAGGGGCAGCACCAACGACGACGACGGCGGTGTCCGAGGCGGACCAAGAGTAAGGTTGCGCTCTCGCTCTTGCGGGCGGCAATTGCATGAGAGATACCCGCGGGCTTGTTGGTCGGTTTGCTTGCTCGTTCTTCTCGTCCGATCTCGCTTTCTTGTTGTTTCAGATTGTGCTTTTGCGACGCTCCTTTGCCTTTGTTTCTGTTTCTTGTTTTCTTTTTCTTTTACATGATTCTCCTGATGATTTGAATGCGATACATATTGGCAGTTGAGAGAGCGACTGGAGTAGCTTTTGTGTTTCAAGTCTTGGATTCGAAAGTGGCTTGGACGGGTTGGGTTAGAGGCGGCAGTGGACAAGAATCGGGCGAGAGGAGAAGCGCCGCGCGGCTGAGTCGATTCCAAGGCAGTCAGCGGGCAGGCAGGCAGGCAGGCAGGCAGGCAAGGGAAAAAAAAAAAAAGGGGGGGGACGCGCCCTCAGCTCGCTCAGCCCGCCAGCGCAGCAGGGCACTGCAGGGCACAGCTCAGCAGAGCGCTGCAGTGTACAGCGTTGGCTGATCGACCTTCGATCAGACCCCCCCCCCCCCCCCGTTGGTTGACAGACGCAGAGAAGCACACACTCTCTCACACACAGAGACACATACTGTACTGTACTGTGCTGCACTGTACTTTGCCGTACGCCCACCGTAGTGCTGCAACTCGCGTCAGTCACACTCTGAGGGTGGGTGTCGCTAAAATTGTTGCAAGCGAAGGCAAGAAGGAAGGAAGGAAGGAAGGAAGGCCAGGGCTGGACTGGGCTGGACTGGACTGGACTGGACTGGATTGAATTGAATGCTCACTTTCCAGCAATCACAGACAGCCAGTGTCAGTGTCAGTGTCAGTGTCAGTGTCAGTCTGGTCAGGGTGAGTGACAGACTGCGTGGACCAAAGACAAAAAAAAATAAAATCATCTCGAAAGGGAAAAAGAGAAGGTGGGATTCCAACACATCACTACCGCCCGCACTGCACTTTACATGACTGACCAGTGTGCTCTGCTCCTATCCAACCAACCCAACCCAATCCAACTCAACCCAACACAACACACAGACACGCACTCGTTCTTTCTTTCTTTCCTTCCCCTTGCTTGCTTTGATACTTGAGAGCGCATCTCTTTCCAGGCTCGACGACGCAGGGCACGCAGGGCACTCGTCTTTCCTTCCTCTTGCACTGCTCTGCCGTAGCACATCCAGCCCGGACCCTTGCCCGCAAGAGCACGACTGACTGAATCACTGCTCGAGCCCCTCTCCAACCACCCGTCCTCCCGTCCACCCTGGTATCACCAATCGGCATCCACTATCAGCTCAGCGCACGCCTGGCCCTTGTAGTGCCACTTGATCAACATGGCTTCCGCGTGGGCACCACAGCAGGACGGCCTCGCCGAGCTCCTCCAGCTCTTTCGAGACTCGCAGAGCTCTCAGCAGGATGTCCAGGAGAGGATAGCAAGCGTAAGTACAAGTATCATCCAACCCCTCGCTCACCACAGTCCTCTTGACTCACTCTCTTTCCTCCATCAGCGACTCGATGCCGTCAGCCGCATCCCAGACTATGCCAACTACCTCGTCCTCATCCTCACCTCCATGACAAACGAAGAGCTCTCCACTCGCTCCGTCGCCGGTCTCATCCTCAAGAACCACATTCTCTTCCACAACGACCGCATCTCCCCACAATCCTACGACTATGTCAAGCAAGCCATCATCCCAGCCCTCAGCCTCCCCGAGGACATGCTCCGCCGCACTGCCACACAGGTCGTCGCCATGCTCATGGCCATCCTCACACCACAAGCTTGGCCCGAGGGTCTCTCCAAGCTCGGACAGCTCATGGACTCTCAGAACTTTGACGAGGCAGAGGGCGCCTTCAGCACCTTTGCCAAGATCTGCGAAGACATCCCACGCGAACTCGAATCTTGCGACATCAACGGCGTCCGTCCCCTCGAGATCCTCGTACCCAAGTTCCTCGACGCAACCCAACATCCCGACCATCGTATCCGCATGCATTCTCTCAACTGTCTCAACCAGTTTGTCTCCATCGGCTCCCCTGTCCTCCAGAACCACATCGACACCTTCATTGCCGCCCTCTTCAAGCGCGCCAGCGACGAGAACCCAAACGTGCGTCGCTTTGTCTGCCAGGCCCTTGTCCTCATCCTCGGCGCTCGTCCAGACAAGCTTGTTCCCGAGATGGACAACGTGGTCGAGTACATGCTCTACTCTACCCAGGACAAGAACGACGATGTCGCTCTCGAGGCCTGCGAGTTCTGGCTCCAGTTTGCCGAAGAGCCCGTGCTCAAGGACAACCTCCGTCCTTATCTCCCCAAGGTCGCCCCTGTCCTCCTCAAGGGTATGGTATACAACGAGATGGACCTCCTCATGCTCGGCGGCGATGAGGACGATGCCGCCGTGCCCGACCGCGTCGAGGACATCAAACCCAGGCATTATGGAGGCGGTTCACACAAGAACGAGCACCAGGAGGATGGCGAGAACGGTGGTGCATCCGGCACCGCCAAGTCACGCGCCGCCATCGAGGCCGGCCTCGACGACGACGAGGACGACTTTGACGACCTCGACGACGATGACGACGAGGACGACGCCATCAGCGACTGGAACCTGCGCAAGTGTTCAGCCGCCGCGCTCGATGTCATGGCTATCCACTTTGACGACGAGCTGCTCGAGATCCTCCTCCCTTACCTCAAGGAGCGCCTCTTTAGCCAAGACTGGCTCCAACGCGAGTCGGGCATTCTCGCCCTTGGCGCCATCGCCGAGGGCTGCATTCAGGGCATCCAGCCCCATCTCCCCACGCTCGTGCCCTTCTTGATCAACACGCTCAAGGACCCCAAGCCATTGGTCCGTTCCATCACCTGCTGGACATTAGGCCGCTACTCGAGCTGGTGCGTCGCTGCCGAGACACCCGAGCACCAGCAGCAGTACTTTGTGCCCGCCATGGAGGGGCTGCTCAGTATGGTGCTTGACAACAACAAGCGTGTCCAAGAGGCTGGCTGCAGTGCGTTTGCCACGCTCGAGGAGGAGGCTGGCCGCACACTCGAGCCGTTCCTCGAGCCGGTGCTCAAGACGCTCGTGTTTGCATTCGACAAGTACCAGCAGAAGAACTTGCTCATTCTCTACGACGCGCTGGGCACGCTTGCCGACTCGGTCGGCTCGGCGCTCAACCAGCCTGAGTACGTGGAGATCATCATGCCGCCGCTGATTGCAAAGTGGCAGAACCTGCACGACTCGGACCCGGACCTGATCCCGCTGCTCGAGTGTCTATCTTCCGTGACCATTGCGGTCGGGCCTGGCTTCCTGCCCTACTCGCCACCCGTATACCAGCGCTGCGTGAGCATTGTGCACAGCAACCTTGCTGCTGCTGAGGCCGAGATGCAGAAGCCACCGGCGGAGCAGGATATTCCGGACCGCACGTTTATCATTGTTGCCCTCGACCTGCTCAGCGGCTTGACGCAGGGGCTCAACACGGCGGTACGCGAGTTGGTGGGCACGTCGCAGCCTTCGCTACTCCCGCTGCTCGGACACTGCATAACGAACGTGGAAGCGCCCGTGCGCCAGTCGGCGTACGCGCTGCTGGGCGACCTGGCTATCTCGTGCTTTGACTTGCTCAAGCCGTACCTGGGCGCGCTGATGCCCGAGCTCATCCGCCAGATTGAGCCAGAACCCAAGATGGAGAACGTGAGCGTTTGCAACAATGCGGCCTGGGCAGCGGGCGAGATTGCGCTCCAGTACGGCGCGGATCCGGAACTGACGCAGTGGGTCGAGGAACTGATCAACCGCCTCGTACCCGTCCTGCTTAGCCCCAAGAGCGTCAAGAGCCTCTCGGAGAACGCGGCAGTGACCATCGGCAGACTCGGCCTCGTGCAACCACAGATGGTCGCGCCGAGGCTGGACGTGTTCATCGAGGCGTGGTGCCAGGCGCTCTGGGACATTAAGGACAACGACGAGAAGGACAGCGCGTTCCGTGGTCTCTGTGAGATGATCCAGGTCAACCCTAACGGAGGTGAGTAGAGGCTGTTTTTCTTTGTTTCTTTTTTTCTTTTTCATTGCAAACGTGACTGGGCTGACACGACACGATATGGGAACGGACTGTAGCTGCCAAGGGATTCGTATACTTTTGCAATGCCGTCGTGCGCTGGTCGACACCATCAGCCGAGCTGAACGAGATGTTCCGCAAGATTCTCACTGGCTTCCGCGACATGTCCGGTGCGCAGTGGGAGGTGCAAAAAGCGACCTTCCCGCCGGTCATTGTTCAACGGTACGTTTGGTCCCTTGCCCTTCCCGCGCGCGGCTTGTGTATGGTAATGGCAGAGACTGACGAGAGTGGGTGTGGGTGGGGGGGTTAGGCTATCTGATCGATACGGGTTGTGATCGATTCGCGCCTGCGTTCCCAGTGTTCGTCGTCGTCTTCGATTTGGGCGTCGACCGTGTCTTCCTGGGAATCGAGCGTGTCTTCTTGTTCTGGTGTGAGTTTGTGCGGGAGGTAGTAGAGCGCGTGGCCCGACCCGTGGCCGGGGGGGTGGGAGTGGGTGTAGAGGAAGGAGGATTTGCGGCGCCGCAGGGTGCGCGAGAGGCGGTGGGCGCGCTCGCCGGCGGCGAGGACGAGCGCGAGGTGCAGGTGCGTCGTGGCGCTCGGTGTGCGTGTGAGTGTGGCGTTGATCACGGACAGCAGACGCCCCCTCCCCCTCCCCCGGCCCCCGCGCGGCTTGGGTCCTGTGTCACTCGCAGCCTCCTTCGCGCTCCCCATGCTCTGATCTCCAGTCACAGTCGGTGGTGGTGGTGCAGAGTCAACCCGCACGCGCCTGTAATTCCCCCCCGAAAAACAAAAAAAAAAAAAAAAGGGTCTACAGTACAGTACAGTTCAGTACGACACATCACGGCGCAGCGAGCGCACGCTCACGCTCAGCCAGGCTCTTGACACGCTCCAGCTCACGCTCCCGCCCGTGCGCCCAGCCCCGCTCCGCCTCCTGGTCCGCCTCGTCTCGTTCCGCAGAAAACTCGCGCTGCAGCGCTAGCACAAAGCTCTGTCCAATACCCCCACCCCCCCTCACCCTCGCAGCCGCAGGCGTAGGCGGGGCCGCGGAGAGCGTATTGTTGCGCGAAAACGTAAGCGTCTTGGGCAGCGTGGCGGTGCGGCGGACCACATGCGGCCCCAGCTTGGCGATGGGGATCGTAATGCCGTGCGCAAGGACCGAGGCGAATACGCAGAACAGCACGACCGGCGTGTACACCCGGCGCAGGTGGTCGCGCGTCCCATCGTCCGGAATGGCACGCAGCGCCACCTGGATATAGAATACCGCGCCGACCCCGATCGGCCCAAACCAGCCTGCAAACGCAGACTCCTTCCAGTCCCGCAGCGCCGGGATCGCCTTGGTCGCCGCCAGCACCCACGGCGGCCGGCGCAGCAGGAGCACCGTAATGCCCAGCACGACCAGCCGCCACCCCGAGAGGCCGAGCGTCGCATCGCTAAAGTCGGACCACGGTATAATCGCACCAATGTATATAAACACAGCCATGTTGAGCACCGTGTCTATAATCTCCTGAAAGTCGCTGTCCTCGTTGCGCAGCCGGAACCAGTCGTCCCACGTGAAACTGTTGCCTGCGATAAAGCAGGCCAGAATGTCGTCCGAGCCAAACAGGCCCGTCGTGCCCAGAGTGAAAAACGCGAGCCCGAGTCCGTAGGCGAAAAAGTTGGACTTGTCAATGTAGCTCCGTGCCTCGGCCCAGCGGAGCGTCTTGCGCGCCAGGTAGCCGAGCAGCGAGCCAAAGCAGATCGAGAGGAGGATCTGGTAGATGACTACGCCGTATACCCAGCGGCCGATCTCGGTACCGACCGAGGTGCCCCTGTCCTCGCCCGAACGGGCGAGCAGGTAGATGGCGAGGTAGAGGAAAGGAAAGCCCAGTCCGTCGTTGGCGCCACTCTCTGCAACGATAATGTTGCGTACGTTGGCAGGAACGTACTTTTCCGCAAAGCGGCCAGTGGTGATCGAGTTGGCGAGCACAGGATCAGTGGGCGTGACGGCAGCAGCAATGGCCAGACTCTCGAGGAAGGTGAGGCCGGGGATCAACCCCCAGATCAAGAGAGCAGTAGCGAACCATGCGGTAGTCATGATACCAAAGAGCAGGACGGTGAGGCTGAGTTTCTCGCGCCAGAGGTAGGCCTTCGGAAGCGCAATTCCGGTGAAGAGCACTTGAATGCCAACAATGATGCGAGTAAACTGGTAGGTGAGCTCGTTAGTCTCCTCCGTAGTGCCCCAGGAGAGGGGATCGACCCAATCGAGGACATAGGGTCCAACGAGAATGCCCAGTGTGACAGCAAGGAGGGGCTCGGAGAGGTAGAGCCGCTCTTTGGCCACGTAGCTGATGAGACCGTAGATGACGATAAAGCCTCCGAGGACCGCGAGGGTCTTGGAGGCTTCCGAAAGGTCAGTGTGCACGACTTGAGAAGGCATGCCCACTTCGAGTAAAGATAAAGCCGGGTTTTAGTCAAGATAGTCAGTCAGGGTGCAGGTTGCTGACTAGAAAGGGCCAGTGTCATTCAGCAAAGGCAAGGGCAAGCGCGATAACGATGGAGGAGGAGCTAGCGGACGTCAGTGCGAGCATGGGAAAGACGCTGCTTGCCGCAGGCGAATGTAGCAAGGTGGGTTGGGGTCAAGTTAGGCGCTGAGATGCCAAGGAGAAGGGAGGTCTTCTCTTTTTGTGGTTGGATAGATGGAGGAGGAGAAGGGCGTTGAACAAAGAGGAGCGAGAGCTATAAAGTGTGCTGCAGCGTGGTTTTCGCTCTCTTTGTGAGCTCTTTTTTTTCAAATTGTGAATTGGCACTGTGACTTTACGGTAACGCACCCTGCCGGTGTCAAACGAAAGCTGTCCAGTTCCTGTCTTGTCCAGTTTGCCCAGATTTGCCCAGAATGTCTGGGGAGCGCGCTCACTTGCTGCACAGACAAGCGGCGGTCCAAACGACTCAGCCCGCTCAACCCGTCGGTCCCGGTCAGCCAACGCCACACGCCTCGCCCAATTGAGGCTAAATTTGGACCCAACATTTGTCTCGTACGGAAAGGCAAGAAAATGCCAACCGCCTAACCGCCAATCGCGGCAATCTGTGACGCCGGAAATCTCGAGCCGCTGCCCAGCTGTTGGCTGTCGCCCTCCACAACAAGACAGGGAGGGAGACGCGAAGAACGAGAGAAAGCCGGGGACCCCACCATGGCCCATACGTTCCTGACCTGTCAGTAGACCGGCGACCGTGTGTTCAGGGCTCCTCTCGCTCCCCAAACAAGACAAAACCCCCGAGGCGGGACTCACTCCCGCCCTCACTCAACCCCCCATTATCCCAATATCATCGCCATGTCTGCACTCTTCCTCGGCCTCGACCTGTCTACGCAGGCACTCAAGGCGAGCCTCCTAGACGACAAGCTTGCTCTCCTTGGCGAACTCGAGGTCCGCTTCGACGTTGACCTGCCCCACTATGCAACCCGAGGCGGTGTGTTGCCTCCCCAGGAGAATGATGCACGCGGTACCGTTGTGGCCCCAGTGGCCATGTACGTTGAGGCTGTAGACCTGCTCGCCCAGCGGTTCAAGCAGCACGACTGGCCCCTCGGCCGTATCCGCGGAGTCAGTGCGGCTGGGCAGCAGCATGCCTCCGTGTACTTCTCCCGCGCTGCTCCAGAGCTGCTGGCTCGCTTGGACCCATCAGCCACCCTCTCTTCCCAGCTGGCACCAGCCTTCTCGCGAGCCAACGTTCCCAACTGGCAAGACAGCTCGACCGTCGACGAGTGCGAAGAGATGCACAGACTCGTTGGTGGCCCGGAAGCGCTCGCTGCCCAGACCGGGTCCAAGGCACATACGCGATTCACAGCCTCCCAGATCCTTCGCTGGCGTCGTGAACATCCAGACGAGTACGCCAACACAGAGCGTATCGCGCTCGTGAGCAACTTTATCACCTCCCTTCTCGCGGGCTCAATCGCCCCCATTGACGAGAGCGATGCGTGCGGCATGAACTTGTGGTGTCCCGACAGCAAGCCCCAGTGGTACTCAACCATGCTCGAGCTTGTTGGCGGTGACGGTGGCCAAGCTGAGCTTGCGCGCAAACTGGGGATCGTGGAGCAAGACGCATCCGAACCCGTGGCAAGCATTGCGCCGTGGTGGGTAACTCGGTACGGCTTTCACCCAGACTGCAAGGTGTTTGCCGGTACCGGAGACAATCCGGCCACGCTGCTGGCGTTCAGTCTGGCAGAGAGCGAGGCGATCGTCAGTCTTGGTACCTCGGACACGGTGATCTTTGCCACGGAAAAGTACACCCCGGCCCCCGAGTTGCATACGTTCGTACATCCGGCCTCGACACCGGAACATCGAAGTTACTTTAAGATGCTTGTGTTCAAGAACGGCTCGCTCGCGCGCGAAGCCATTCGCGACCAGTACTGCCAGGGCAGCTGGGATACGTTCAACGCGTCCCTGGAAAAGCACCGCCTGTCCCATGGCGACCTCGACGCTATCGGTTTCTACTGGTTCCGGCCCGAGATCATCCCGCCCGGTGCGAGTGGTGTGCACACCTATGTGCGTGGTAGCCAGCGGGGCAGCTGGGACAAGGTGTCGAGCTTTGACAGTGACGAGCAGGGACGCCACGCAGCCGCGATCGTCGAGAGCCAGTTCCTCAACTACCGCCATAGGTCAGACAGACTCACGCGCGTCTATGCAGTCGGTGGGGCGTCCAACAATCCTGCTATCTGCCAGAGTCTCGCGGACGTCACAGGCGCGCCCGTTCTCAAGCTCAAGTCTCAGCCCAACTTTTGCAGCGTCGGCGCAGCGTACAAGGCCGCTTGGGGATGCCTCCGGACGAGCGGCGAGCGACTCGAAGCATTCGTCAAGCGTGTCAAAACGCTCGCGCAGAGCGAGACAGAGACGTTCCAGCCCAGACCAGACCGGACGGCCGTATACGACACGGCAGTGCATGAGTGGGCTCGGCTCGAGACCAGAGCGTTGCGTGGCGAGTGAAAGCAGAAAGACTGGGTCGATTGAAACGAGTGGAAAAGAGTATACCGTACAGTGCACTACTTGAATAGACGCAGACTCGATATTCAGCCATCGAGTTGCATTCCGTTACCATTCGAAGCGGCTGCGGCTGCGGCTGCCGCTGCGGCAGTGGTAGCCTTCTTCTTCTTTGCAGCTGCGGCGGCTTTGCGCTTTCTCTTCTTCTCTGCTTGTGCCTTGAGTGCCGCTCTGTTTCGTTTCGTTGCGTTTCAATCAGTGTGCGTGTCAGTAGGGAAGCGTGTGGTGCTGGTCAAAAAGGGAAACTCACACGTCTGATTTTGGCGTTCCAGCCTGCTTCGCCAGGCGTTCGGCGAGGGGAACAGAGATGCGCTTCTGGAGCGCGGGCATGTTGGCGATCGCCTTTTTGCGTGCCTCTTCGGCTTGGACCTTTTTGGCTTGGGCCGGGGTGAGCAGTCGGTTTAGCAGCGGTTCCGGAAGACGGTCCTTGAGGGACTTGACCGCAGGCGCGGGCGCTTGCTGCTTCTTGCCGGCAGCCTTGCTCTGGGCCTGGGCACGGGGGTCGAGGAGGTCGGCGGTGCCCTTCTTGTTGCGCATGGATGCTGGGCCCGTGGGCACGGCGGGGCCGGGAACGGGGACCAGGTTGCCAGCAGCGTCGCGCGGCCGTTGGGCAGCAGCCTGGGCCGCAGCGCGCGTGAACTGGCTCGCAGTCGGCTTGGGCTGTTCAGGCTTCTTGATAAACACTTGCAGGATACGCCCGTCCGCGAGGGCGCCGTTAAACTTGCTCACTGCTGTCTCGGCATCTTCCGGTCGCTCAAACGCCAGCTCGTATGCAATCGACGGGTGGTTCGCACTCGCAGGTGCTCGCGTCTTGACCTCAACAATGGGCCCGAACGTACTGAACGTGAGCTTGATGTCGTCAGCAGTAGTGCCGTGGAGCAGGTTGGCGACGACCACCCATGTGGGCCCGCTCGAACCCTTGATGCTGATCTCGGGAGGCGGGTAGATGATCGAGCCAGACACTTGTCTTCGTTGGCTCGCGTCCCTGGCGTATGGGTCGCTGCGTCGCGCTGCTGAGCCCGAGGGTACTCGAGCCGCTCCGCCTCCGCCCCGGCGACGACGGCTGTTTGCTTCCTTCATTTCTACGTCCATGCTGCTGCGTGTGGTAAGGTTTACTGTGATTTGGTGTGGTGTGGTGTGATGTGATGTGATGTGATGTGGTAGCTGCTTTGGCTGTGGCCGAATCGAAATGAAAGGGATCGGATGCAATGCACGCAGGCAAAGCGAAGACGCGCGGACTGGTCGCCGACGGGTTCACCCAAGGAGGCCTGGTCTTGCATTCTTCCTGGCTCTTCCTTCCGCTCCTCACCTGTTTCCCACGCGAATGATAATCCGCCAGTATCCCAACTCGTAGCGGCCCATCAGAGACAGGTGGCATCGCCCCAGATCGCACTGGGGATTCAACCCAGCTAGGATGTGTGAGAGCCACACCCCATATCCGCGCGCAGGTCGAGAGCCAGTGTGGCGGCACTGCACTCGCACGAGAGAGGGCTGTCCGTCGTGCAAGCCAGGGCCGGGCGCGTCGCGATGTGGGCCGAGGCGCGGGAAGGGATGAGAAAGGGCTGGTTCGTGTGTTTAGAGAGAAGGGCAGCTCGCACGACAGGCCCGCGACCTGGTGGGGGGGGGGGGGGGGGGGGGGGGGGGGGGGGGGGGGGGGGGGGGGG